>CABHPH010143189.1:22027-40032 GCA_902168325.1 Peromyscus nudipes
GAGAGAGAGAGAGAGAGAGAGAGAGAGAGAGAGAGAGAGAGAGAGAGAGAGAGCGCGAGGGAGCGCTCTTGGAACACATAGCTCTAAATGAAATGTCCCATTAAAAATCCCTCCCCTCAGAGCTCAGGGAACCCCACAGAAGAGGAGGCAGGCAGCGTGTGTGAGCCAGGGGGGTTGCAGGACACCAGGAGAACAAGGCCCTATAAATCAGCCAAGGAAAGCTCATATGAACTCACTGATACTGTGCTTTAGCAGGAATCACAGAGTCTGTAGCGGCCTGCAGTATGTCTTCTGTGCATATATTATAGCTTTCAGTTTAGTATGTTTATGGGACTCCTGAGTATGTGAATGAGTGGGTCTCTGACTCTTGTGCCTTCTCTTGGGGCTCTTTTCCTTCTGTTGGTTTGCCGTGTCCCACTTTGATGTGATGGTTTTTGTTTTAGCTTATTATATTTTGTTTTGTTATGTTTTGTTTTAAAAAGTTTCTGAAGTTAAAACATAAACTCCATAATATGATAAAGAGTTCAAATAAAAAGAAAATACTGTCTTACACAATTTATTTACTTAAACAAATTGTCAATATTTCCAATATCTTTATAATTATTTTTTCAGTGTTACATATTATCATAGAAACATAGCATTTATTTGAGCATTTCATATTGTTTGCACTTTTACACTGTTACTTTTTCCTTAGTATAAACAATGCCATGATGAATATCTTCAAATGCTTATGTACCTTCAGACATCTGGTCATCCATCCTTAGAATAAAATTCTTAGATCAAATTCTATAAATATTTTAAGGCTATCGTCAATGAACCTACTCAAGGTGATGGTCTCCTGTCCTTCTGTCTCCTGGTCTAGAGACAACATTTCTGTACGTTATCTGCCCCCAGATGCACACTTACAGCATCAAAATTAAAAAGATTTTATTCTTTTCTGTTATTGATAAGCATTTCCTAATTAATTCTTAATTGTCAATCAGTATTGGGAACCAGAATTTGCGTTTTGACGGTGTTTAGTATCGTCAAGCGGTGGCACTGTAAGTCTAATGCTGTAAGTTATTGGACAACAGAAGAGGGGAGAATAGCTTGTGTCTTATCCTTTATAATGACCTCAAACCATGCAACATTGTAGCCTTTCTTCTGTTTGGTTCTTTTAGTTCTTTTATAACTTTTTTTTTAAGTCATCCTGGCTGCTACAACTGAATATAATTTAAGTGTGCTCATCCCACAACCAAAAACAAACAAACAGCAAACAAACAAACAAATAAAATAAAAGGCTCCTGTATTTAGAAGCTACAGGAGCAATGAGAACTAAGGGAACATTTAAGAACAATTAAATTAAATATTGAATCAGTAACTGTGTAAAAAAATGTTCAACAGCCATGGCCATTAAGGAAATGAGAATTAAACCTATTTTTGAGATTTTTATGTCATCTCAGTCATGGTGGCTATCATCTAAACAAAGGACAACAGATATTGAAGATATAGGAGAAGAGAAACCCTCATTCATCGCTGGTAGGAGTGTAAACCAGTACAGACATTATGGAAATCAGTATTCAAGTTTCTCAAACAAAACAAAACAGAACTACAATGTGACCCAGACACACTACTTCTGGATGTGTACCCCAGGTTCTCCCTCTATTGTTACAGAGACACTTGCATGTTTCGTCACTATCGCTGCACTTGAAATAGCGAGGAAATGAAGCCAGTTTTCACTCCCATCAATGGATGAACAGACAATGACAGTGGTGTGTAAATGAACAATGGAATTTTACTCAGCTGTAAAGAAGAATGAAATTATGAAAGTGAATCAGAAAAGGAACTGGAAAGTATTATATTTGGTGAGGTGACCCAAATTTAGAATTTAAAAAAGCCTGTAGCCAGAATGTTTCTCAGTTCCGCCTGGCCCCGTGGTCCTGCAGATGCTTATAAAATAATCTCTCAGAGGCTTATATTAATTACAAACTGTACGGCCTATGGCTTCAGCTTCTGGCTAGCTAATTCTTTCATCTTAAATTAACCCATTCCTATTAATCTACATGTTGCCACATGGTCATGGCATTACCAGTCTGCTGGCATCTTGTTGCTCCTTCAGTAGTGGCTGGCATCTCTGTTCACTCCACCCTTCCTCTCTCTGTATCTCTGCTTGGATTTTTCACCTGACTGTAAGCTTTCTTGCCATAGGCCAAAACAGTTCTACTTATTAATCAGAGCAACACATATTCACAGTGTACAGAAAGACATCCCACAGCACTTCCCCTGTTCTATCTAATCAAAAAGGAAGATTTTAATTTTAACATAGTAAAATTATATATAATAGAATAGTTATCAAGCAAAAATTACAGTTACAATATCTAGTCCATTTGTATTTGGCAAAATGAAAGGAAATATTCTATCATCTATCCTATATTTGTGAGTCTAAAGTTTTATGTATAACTTATCTTTTATCATAACCAAGGAAAATTATAACTATCTAGTCTTCAACTACATCAAAGAATATAATATTACCTAAGTAAACAGAAAGTACTTTATAAGCAAATTCCAAAATTCTAGAAACGTCAGAGACATCTGGCTGCCTGGACAGTCATCCAAAGTTCCTCTGTAATGTTGGGGCATCCATCTTCAGCCTATAGGTCTAGAGTCTTTGGAATTGCTTTCAGTGAAGCAGGAAATTTTAAGGACAGTTCTGCCCATTCTGGCAATGTTTGTCAGTTGCTTCTCCCTGTGTCCTGTAGAATGTCTGGCAATTTCTTCTGTGAAGCAGGAAGCTGAATGATCATCTCACCTTGTAAAGTTCAGTGGTTATCTTCCTATGGGTTCTGCATGTCCAGTTTATACAATATACTGTCAAGCAATCCAGGCAAGAGCAGTTTCTTGCCCAAATGTCTAACTTTTGCCATAAAGAAAGCAAACTCCATATGGAGTTTCTTTGATGCTCATCATCTTCTCTGAAGTAGATTGGTGCTGCCAGATGCAGATATGTCTCAATGTCCAGAAAAGTCTAAGTTCTTAAAATATTTTAAATGCTGTATTCTATAGGTCTTTGAAGATTACCTACCTAATTGAAATATACCTTTATATACCTAAAAAATTTAACTAGCATGACTATAAGTTTATCTAGATGATTATTAATCTGTATTTCTTAATTATATTTTACAATTTTAAATGAATTGCATAAACATAGTACCTTAAACAAGAGCAGAAATATACATACAGTATAACAAAATTACATTTGTATCAATAAACTAAAATCTATAACAATGTAAAATATTTCAAACAAGTTGTTTCTTTTTAAAAGTGGATTCAATAATCTACCCTTTTATCCTACCATAGCTATATCCTACATTTCTATATAATATCTCCCTTTCTTCTTTTAGAAAGAGACTGACCATGACCAACAGCAATTTTTTTTTAATGCAGAATGCCATTTATTGAAGGAGAGAGGAGGTCTTAAATACAGGCTTATAGCACAATGGGAGAACCCCAGAGGGCAGAAGTTCGATACCATGTTTTACAATCTTGTACCTAAGCTGTTAATGCCCATTATGCAGGATACACAGACAAGGAACTTCCCTTAAGCATTCAGGAGGGTGAAACCCCCAGCAGCGAATTAGCATAGGGAGGACATCAAGGTCAAGATCAGCAAGCAAGGCAACAGCTACCCAAAATGGGGGCCAGGGCTCTACAGGTCTCCCTTTTACTAAAAAATGAGCTTCTGATATAAGTTGCATGGGATGTCAGTAGGTCACCTTACCCATCATGGAGATGCCTGCCCAGGCCACACAGGCACTCTATCTTAGGTTGGTGAGCGCCCCCCCAGGCATTACCCATCTCTGAATACTCATTATCATACAGGCTCAATCTTGTGTGAGCTGCAGAGTTAACTGCTGCCAAAGATCTCAAAGTGGCGCTGGGCTTGCAATCTGTGTGTTCGACACAGAAAAGACCAACAGAAGTTTGTAACCAAACCCCTAAATGAAAACAAACATTCATAATCCACTTTTTTTTTCGGGGGCGGAAGATGTGAGTATACTCCTCTAGGCTACTTCCTAGTGCTGATTAGGGGCACTGTAAATCTTATGGGAATCCTGAGAAAACTCAAGATAATGGTCAAGTCCTGGGAAGACTGGCTATAACCTTTGCTAATAGATACAATCTGTCAAGGTTCAGGAGGACTCCCTTGATCAAATCTGATCCATCTTAACCTGGAACAAATCCACAGCCTCTTGCTTCCTGTGGAAACAAAAGCAGAGCCTCTTTCCAAAGCACCATATCCTTAGACCCAAATTTTGTAGTCAAGATACCTTTAAAATATATATATTGGTTTAACTCAGCAGCCTTTGAAATCAAATGTCTCTCTCCAGTTAAAAATCTCAAAGACAACATAATTCAAACTCTCTGTGTAATTTCCACCTTTGCATGGCTTATTATATTTTTTATATATTATTTTATTTTTTAAGACTTATTTTTATGACTATCTATATTCTTTCTCTTCTCTTCTCAAGCCTATGTACCTTTTTACACACAATGTAAACCGTTTAGAATTATTCCATCTGAATCTGTTTTATTGTGAATCTATAATCATTCTCTGACCAGGAGAGATTTTTAAACTGCTAAGCTGTGTGACTAGGACCAACATGACAGCCTTGGCTGCTGACACCATCCCCCTCAGCTTCCCAACATGGCAGAGGTACTTTTACCACCATCTCTGGAAGCCATGCTCACCACCAACTCTGGGAAGCATTGGGTGTTGATGCCTCCATTAAGCAACGTGTAGCCCAGAAACCTTTTTTTTTTTCCTGCACTAGCAAAAGCTAAAAACACCACACAGCATGCTGTTCAGCTTGGAGACACCTCTGTGTACAGTGGTGAGAATCCTCCATGTGGCTTAGCTCATGGCTGCTGGTGGCCAGCTCCATCTCACAGCCAACAGTTGGGAGACAAGTCTATGTGCTGCTGCTGGCATGAGACTGTGAGACTAGGAAGCCCAGGGTGGCTCCGTTTCTGTGCATTCAGAATCTTTAAGCTTTCTTAGGTCTATGTGGATCAGTGCCCAATGGTGAGCACCAAATTTGATCAATCCACATGAGTCTCTTTAATGGGTAGTAGGAATTTATTAAGACATAAATTGAGGAAATACACTCACTAATACAGAGCGGAGTAGGTAGCTGAAGTCGTCCTCTGATCTGACTGGGAACCAATCCACCTGTCAGTTCCCTCAGACCAGGTAGCAGGCAGCAGTGAGAAGAGGCTAGTGACCCTTCTCCCTTTCCTTGTGAGAGGTCACAAACAACGGCAAGAATCACCACCTCCTTCGGACCCTATAGCCCAAGGTCACGGGCGGAGCAAATACCACTATAAAAGCCCTCATTTACTTTCTCATATTCAAAGTCTAATTCGTAATGTATATGAGAATGTATACAAATGGGAGAAAATGTGGGTAAAGCCTCAGAAAAGCAGAAAAGAGAACAAGGGGTAGTAAAAGGAGACATTGGGGACAGGAAGGGCAAAAGGACACGTTTGATCAGGAGGCTGGGGAGAGGACACGGGGCACGTGAGGGGTGGGTGGCGAGCATGAAACTGGTGGAGAAGAGAATCAACTGAAGCAAATTTTACCTGAAGACGCCACAATGAGTCCTAACACTTTTCATGCTAATTAAAAAAATCTTTTACTTTTTTTCTTTTTTGTTTTTAGAAGAAAAGGAGGTAGGGGGAGGGTTACAGTTATCCTTGAGATAACTGAGAGAGAGCTGTCCTTGGCAGGGAGTCAGCATGAAAGCAGGTTGCTATCAAGTCTGAGCTGGTCCCCTGGCCCCTCACAGGCCTGTGTGTTTGGAGATGAGTGGCTTTGTTCTCCACAGTCCCATCTGCTGGTTATGGAGCCCTCCCAAGGAGGGCTCTAAGCTGTTTCTAAATGTTTTAATTAAGTCTCTTTTCTTTGTGAAACTAACCTGTCTGAGGGATTTCACTGTGATAACATAAAATAGACTAATACCCTGGTTATCGTAACGTTTCAGGGAAGTTTAAATCAAGGAGTGAAGTATCCTCCTAGCACATCTCTCCCTCTTCCACACCTTCTGTGTGCAAAAAAGTCACATGGAATCCTCTGCACGGATTATGATGCTGAGTGATTAACTCCGAGTCACCAATAATGCATCCATTGTCAACTTAAGGAGAAAAATAAAAGCACCTCCCTTGGAGTTGTTTAACCAGCAGTGAGTCTAGGTGTGGATTATCTATGTCATGCTCCCTGTGTCCTCTGACCTCTGTCTTTCTGTTTAGTGAGTCTGAATCTGTGTCTATCTGAAGCCTGCCTTGTGAATCTGCTTGTCACTGCCCCTGTGTGTGTTTATCTCTATATGGGTCTGTCTGTTGTATGAGCTCTGTGTGGCTGGTGTGTATACGTGCTGCATGTATCTATGTGTGTGAGTGCTGCTTGTTTTGTGACAGTGTCTATCTTTTCTAACAAAGGGATACACTCTATTTATTGAACAGCATAGAAAGTATCACATGGGGAAAGAAATCTTTAAAAGAGTTTTACAAGGGCTTAAGCCACTGCCTCCAATTGATCCCAGCTGGCCCAGATAACAAGCACCACTGTTTATCAAACAATACCCATAAATGGTTGCTTTCAGCCTTTATGGTAGATTTGAGAGAGTTGCTTTCAACTTCTGTATTTACTGCTTTCAGCAAATAATACACATACATTATCTGGATCAGGGGCATGGAAGTGTACATAATTAAGATTGCAGCTATGCATTTGCTTAGGTTGTAAAAACTGATTATCTGGGAAATCCCAGGCAAGTAAGGTTGATTCTTTTATCATTCCCCTAAAGACAGATTAAACAGAGTGTGAGTATATAGTAGGCCCTCAGTTTTAAGTGACTTCAATATGTATGATTAACTCTGGCTGTGAGGTTCAACAAAAGTTCCAGTCTCTCGGAATGTAAGATATTTTCATGATATTGTATAGTCACAATTCACAGCATTTTTTCTGGAAAATCATTGGCCTTCCTAAATCTGTATGTGCTGTTTCCTCACTGGACCATGACCTCTACTCCACCACTCCACTTAGTAATTGCTCACTTCTCTGGACGCTGCTTCTCTGACTGCTCACCTTCACACATGCCTGGAGTCTGTTGGCTTTTCCTGTCCTTGGCAGTTACTCCCAGCCCGGGCCCCGATGTAAGCAGCCGGGAGAGCAGAGCAAGAATGGCTTCAAAGGAGTTAAAGGCTTTGGGAAGCACTTCATCTGATTTCACTTATGGAATGTAGACTCTGTTCTTTATCTCTGGGGTCTTTTCTGCTCAGACTCTCAGAGCTACATGAGTGTAAATTCAACTTAGGAAACTGGTAGCAGGGAATTGGGGTGGGGATCCCCATTTCCATGCCCCTGTGGTGGCCTTAGGATAACAGCAAGATTCTGATAGTGCTTCAGCTCGGTTTCAGTGAATTTCGGTAAAGCTTATCAGGTGGCCAGGGAGGGAAACCCCTCTTCCCTTTTTAGCGTGGGCTATTTCAGCGCGCGACACAATCTATTAAATCGAAAAAGTACAAGCAACAGCAGAAAATGTGACAGAATCCGTTTAACTAACTCTCTTTTGCAAAGAAAGTTTATGTTTCATGGAAAAGAACAGTGACGTTTTGAAATTGCTTGTATTTTGGCTGGCTTCCCATGTTGTTTTCAATGCAGGATAATTATGAATGAGGAGGTAAACAGTGGGTCAGCAGGTAATGCTAACTAGTAAGATCTCTAGGTGCTGTTGCATTTTTAATTTTCTGTTTCAAGGGATCTTATGAAAATACATTTTGGCAGCATCATGCTGAATGAACTTCTGAGATTTTTTTCTAGGAAGAAGAAAGCACCTTCCGCGAAGGGCCAGTCCCCACACATGTGCTACATCTACTCAAGACTTACACGGAAGAACAACTGTCCTATGCAGCTTTAACTTTTTATTTTAAAAGACAGAAACTTGGGCGGGCAAGATGGTTCAGCAGACAAAGGGGCTTGTCCCAAATCGTGACGGCCTGACTTTAACTCCCAAGACCCACACATTGAAAGGAGAGAACCAACTCCTGCAAGTTGTCCTCTAACTTCAGTTGCACCATGGTATTCACACACACACACACACACACACACACACACACACACACACACACACACACACACGGAAAAAAAAAGACAAAATGTTAAAGGCTTCAGTAGAGAAGCTTTGAAACTTGAAGCACCATTTATTTTAAAAACATCCTTCAAGTCTGTATAATACATGAACATAACACAGAGACGTAAGAGTGCAGGGAAGGGACAGAATATAGGTGAGAAGAGAGCACAGCAGATTTCTATAACACGGGAAACAGATTTCTATAGATCATGATGCACAGAAAGGTCAATGTGGGGCTGTCTCCCTGGGCTGAGTTGTGAGTTAGAAGCAGCTTCCGTGGTATTGATTTGTTAGCATCTGTTCACACATTTTAACTTAACATCCTTTTAAAGAAATGAGTTGTCACAGCAGCCCACCATGGGACTTGATTCATCTGTGCTCAGAAGATCCCATCAGTCTGCCTTTATCTCCCAGATTCAGGGTCTGGGATTCCATGTTGCACTGAGTTTCTGGGTTTCCATATTCTCTCAGTCAGTGACAGTTCCCCAGCCCTCCCCTTATCTACCAGGAACTGATATTTAGAAGAATACTGGATGACTGTTTTGAATGATTTCCTGCAGTTTGGATTTTTCTAATGCTTTGTTATAAGTAGTCTTAACAATTGCACATTTGACATGTGAATGACATAGATAAGCCCCTCTCATGGCAGTGACTCAGAAGGACCATCATATTGAGGTATGTCACACTGCTGATGTAACCTGATCAGTTGGTAAGACTTATCATGATGAGGGGTGAGGACTACACTGATCTATGAATATCTGACAAGTATTTAGAATGTCGTTACAGTTTATGCTGCTAAAATGGATGGGGGAAAGACCTTGGGGGCATCAACCTGATAGAAAGAACTACAGGCAACTAAGGAAAGCTGAGAATGGGAGAAATAATCTTCTCCAAGAACAATTGCACCAACTGGTAACCCAGTACCCAGTGGTCAGGCCTGGAAACATATATAGAATTCACAGTATACAGACTGAGCACATTGTATTTATGGATTTACAAATATAGAGGCTATTAATCGGAAAGAAAGCAAGGTGGTGGGGTGCATGAGAAGGCTCAGAGGGAGGAAAGAGAAGGTGGAAATGATATAATTATATTATAATCTCAAAAGTAAAAGAAATAATTTGATAAACAGATTGCATCTCCCTGTCTTTCTACTTAAAAGTTGCTGATTTCTTTTCAGTAGCTATTTCGAGGGAGATCTTTCACATTGCAAATTTTGTGTTTCTCCTTCGTGTTTTCTGTGTTTAAGTGAATATTCATTAGTGGATTTTGCCTTCAATAGATACTGCTGTGATATTCTAATGGTTAATTTCTATTGTCTTTCTTATATTCATTAATTTTTGTTTGTTTTTTAAATTAACTAATTTGTTTAAAACTTTATGTTTTTTATGATTATAATTTAATTATATCATTCTCCCTCCTTTTTCTCTCTCCAACCCATCCTATGTACTCTCTACATTGATCTTTCAAATTCATGGCCTCCTTTTCCTCTAATTGTTGATATATATATATATATATATATATATACACACACACAAACTTCTCAGTCTGCATGATATATACATTCATATATATCTTCAGGGATAATAACTGATGTGCCATCTTTCCCTGGAGAAGACTACTTCTCTCAGCATTTACTTTTTGCCCGTGATTATGTAGAGTTGAGGTATCCTGGGCTTTCCCCATTCATGTCCATTGATGTCATCTTTGTTTAGGTCATGTTTAAGCTTTCATGTTGGTTAAACTTTATGGGTGTACCTTCTGACATTACAATCTTTCTAGCCTCTCTTTCCTAATAATCCTTAAACCTTAGTTGTAGGTTAATGACCCAAAACCTTGTTTTGTAGATATATCCTTTGGGACTGGGATCCAGAACTCTGCATTATTATCAGTTATGGCTTTCTGAAATGGTTTCTATAACTACATTCCAAGTATTTGTTCTTATATCCACATGTAAGTGTATTCTTCCCCTTTGTTGGGGAAACTTCTCTTTGCAGTATTCATGAATTTTAAGAGCTACTCTCTCTCAGTCTTTTATCCATTCAATTACTTTTATGACAATTACTTGTGAATCTTATTGATACTTCTACTGATATTATCTATAATAGTATAATTACCTTTCCCATGATTTGGACATTAGAAGGAGGTATTTGACTTGTGAGCTTTGACATGTTTTCACTTTTTCCCCCAACATAATATTTTTTGATTATTTGGGAATTTCACATCATGAACCCTGATTACAGTCACTTCCCAGTCATCCCAGGTGCAACCCTCACACATATGGAGGCCAAGAAGAAGGAGGAGGAGGGGGAGGAAGACAAGATGAGAAGGAGGAAGAGGAGGAGGAAGAGGAGGAGGAGGAGGAGGAGGAGGAGACCATCACCACCACCACCACCACCACCAACAACAACAACAACAAAAACAAGTCCAATTTGTGTTGCCCATATACTCACTGGAGCATGGTCAAACTCCTAGTGGACAGCCATTTAAAGAAAACTGAGTCCTTTCCTACCCACAACTTCTCCAGAAGCCATCAGCTGTGGAGAGCTACAAACTTGAGGCCATGTTGTTGTCTGTGGTCCTTGCTACCACAGAGGGCCATGTATGGGTTTGTGGTTCCTTCTGCAGCCATGTTGATTTCTGTGGCCTCTTTTACCACCTTATCACCGGAGGCCATGCAGATGTCCCTGATCTGTACTGCTGCCTGAAGCCGTGTTGGCATCTGTGGGCCTTGCTGTTGCCTAGGGCCATCTCTCTCTGTCTCTCTGTCTGTCTCTCTGTCTGTCTGTCTGTCTCTCTGTGTGTGTGTGTGTGTGTCTTTCTCTCTCTGTCTCTGTCTCTCTGTCTCTGTCTCTGTCTCTCTCTCTCTGTGTCTCTCTCTGTCTCTGTCTCTGTCTCTCTCTCTGTGTCTCTCTCTGTCTCTGTCTCTGTCTCTGTCTCTCTCTTTACTACTTCCAGTACTTCCCCTACCTTCTGAACTACAGGGTGTTTCAGGTTCATCATAGGTTTCCTGCTCTTCTCCTAGTATTGACAACTTCTGTAATATTAAGGTTAATCTTAGGTTGCCTGCTCGTCTCTCGTGTTGACTACTTCTGTAATACCAGGAGACTTAGTGTCTTTTCTTGGGAATCAGTGTGTATGTATATGTATATGTATATGTATATGTATATGTATATGTATATGTATACTTGAGCTGTAAGTTGTTTTCCTTATTTGATGGCATGTCTGAACCCCAGTGGTTTTAATATTTTAATCAATATTTTGCTTTCTTTACTAATGTGGTTTTATATTACCTTGAAATCCCATAGCATGAGAGTTCTAACTTGATTTTTGTTTCAAATCTTCTTTGTCCATCAGTTTGTCAATTTGTTATCATCTACAGAAGATTCTGAAGAACGTTTCCTAGAGTTTTCACTGAAGCTATGGACTATATTGGGGTAAACTGACCTCAACAGTAGAGAGTCTTCCAGACTTTTATTTTTCTTATGTGGGCTTTTGCTCAGGCAACTCACTGTTGTTTGGCTCTTAAACATCTCTCAAAGTTTTATGTTAAGTACTTATTTACCAATCTTGGTGGAGATAATATAATTAGCTACTGTGGGATAGAACACTTAGGTGGATGGGTCTGATGGAAGGAAGCCAGGTCATTGGCAGCATGTTTTGTAAGGGAGAAAGTTGCCCAGGCTGCTACAATTTCTTTTGCCTCCCAGAATGCCATGAAAGAGACAGCAGTTCTACCCTGACTTCTCCTGTGTTGTTCTGCACTGCCATGGGCCCAGAGGTGTAGACAAACCACAGCAGACTGATTGCATTGAAGCTGTCGGCCAAATAACCCCACCTCTTTCTAAATGGATTCATCACAGGATTTGTCACATTGACACAAGCTGAACACACTCCTAATTTCCTAAAGGTCTTTTTTTGGGAAGAAATTGAAGGCAATTTACTAAATCCTACTTAAGGAATCTGATTACAGAACATGATTCTTTGAATTGAGAAATGGGTCACAATGAGGTTCAGTAAGATAGCTCAGTGAGTAAAGATGCCTGTCCCCAAGCAAAGCAACACAAGTATCCCTGGACACATGGAAGAAGAAGGAACTCAATTCCTACCAATTATTCTCTGACCTCCATCCACGTTTTGTGGAATGTGCATTTTCTCCCAATAAATAAGAAGTAATAAAAGCAGTAAATAATAGTATTAGGCAACCTAACTTTTGGGTTAGGTTTCACATAGACCTTTTTAATTTTATTTTTGTCTCTCCCTTGTCAAGAACAGATAGACTGAGAGAAAAAAGAGAGAAGGAAAAATTCTCCATATGGTAGGAGAGCCATAAAAGAATGTCAGTCTTTGCTTCAAATGCCTTTAACAGCATTCACTATGCCCAAACTGAGATACTGTCAAAATATTCAATGCCCTAAGAAGTATAACATTTTTATTTGTAAATATTGAGTATGCCTCCTGTATGGTTCCTTTCTTACTCTGAATGGTCATGATATTTTGGTTCTTAGAGATGGAAAAACATATCTATGTAGGATAAGATAGCAAATATGTGAAATTATTTTTCCACCATGAATTCATTGTTCGTTGGAAATACCTTCAATTTCATTTATTGCAGGAGCTTAGAATAATCATTCCCAGTACATCTATTGTGGTTTGGAAACCAAAGAAGACATGCATGTGGTCTTTTACAGCCCATTTAGTTTTGAAGATTTTCAAGAATTAATGTGTTCGCTGACATTCTTTTTTCAACTTCATCCAATTCCACACAAGTTGCCCAGTTGGGAGAACATAATTAGGCCTCTGTTGTAGCCTAGAAATTAGTGATGCAAGGCCAGGATGCCTCAGAACAGTCTGAAGAGAAAACCCAAGAGAGGGCTCAACTGACATCTTTCACTTCTGGAAGTGTGTATTCCCACTGATGGCTTTGTGGACATTTTTTCTGATTAAGTAAACTGTGCTGTGATGTGGTACACAATATACCCTGTGGTTTCAGCTGTTGGTTACCTTGGTATAAAAAGTTAAAAAAAAGGATGGTATTATCTTTTGAAAGAGGGCCACTAGTGGATAATTTACTATTGATTTTATTTTATAATAAAAATGTGCTGAAATACACATAGTATAAAATTTACCATCCTGGTCATATTTAAGTGTACAGTTCTATAGCATTAAGTGCATCCATATTCCTGTGAAACCCACACCACTATCCATCTGCAGAACTCATTTCATACTGCAAAACTGAAATTCTATACCCGTTAAACAATAACTCTCCATTTTCCTCTCCTTCCAGACCCTGGCAGACACCATTCTACTTTCTAGTTTTATGATTTTTGACTACTCTAAGTATCTCATATAAAAGAAATTATATAGTATTTGTCATTTTGTAGCTGGCTTATTTCACATATCATAAGTTCCTCAAAGTTGTTTCATGTTATAGCGCAGCTTAGCATTGTATTCCGTCTAAGGCAGAATAACATTCCATTGTAGGCATACACTACATATTGGGTATTCATTCACACATTGATGGATGTTTGGGTTGCTTCCATGTTTTTGCTATTATGAAATTTATGCTGCTATAAACATGGGTGTGGACAGATCTCATTAAGACTCTACTTTCAGTTGTATGGTTATTTCCAGCAGTGAAATCGTTGGATCCTATAGTAATTTCATTATAATCTTTTTTGAAGATCTATCATTCTATTTTCCACAGAAGTTGTACCACTTACCATTCCCACCAACAATGTACAAGGTTCAAGTTTCTTAAGAAATAGTCCAAGTACATTTGAGAATAAGTATTCTGTTACTGGTGTAATGATACTCTTTGTCTGTTAGACCTAGCTGGCTTATAGCATCATGCGAGCTGTCCATTTTTTTCTTTGACCTTTCCTGTCTGATTGTTCTGTAATTAACAGTCGGATGTTGACACCTCCAGCTGTTATCATAGAATTATTGATTTCTTTCCTTAATTTATTAATTATGTTTAATACATTTTGAATGCCTGTTATGTTTACAAAGTTTCAAGTGTTTATATCTTCTTGCTGTATTAACATTTATCATCATATAATGTTTTTTTTGTATTCTGTAACCTTTTGAATTTCAATAACTATTTTACCCTCTCCTGTTTACTTATTTGCTCTTGAGATTGTCTTTTCTTTTTCTTTTCAATTTTTATTTTTGTATTGAAAATGAATTTCTTATAGACAAAACATAATTAGATCATTTTAAAACACCCATTCTACAGATCTCCATTTTTTTATTGCAAATCTTAATCTGTCCTGATGTAAAGAAATCACTGATAAAGAGGTACTTATCCATTTTGCCAGATACTCAGGGTATTGTTCCCCCAATTCCATTACTCCCTTCTTTTCTGTTAGATTGAGTTGTCAACCATGGACTGCTTAAATGTCTTCTTTCCTTTTGTGGATGTTCTATATCTAGCTTCTTTGTGCTTTTCAAGGGAAGATTACACTGGCTAATTATGAATAAATTCATAACACTCTAATTTATACTGTTCAATAGCATATGGAAAGCTCCTTTGTGACTGTCCACATTGCTTTCCATTATTAATGTCACAAACTATACCTTTATAAAATGTGTAGAAAAACATAACTGCACCCATTTTATGAATCAATCACCTTAGCCACATAACAGCAAAATGAGAAGTTACTAAGCAAATGCATAAAGTACCACATTTTAAGTTTGTAACTTAAAGGTAGTATTGTTCTATATGGCATTCAAATGTTTGTGCATGAATATTGAAAGCATCCCCAGTTTTTGTGTGTAATCTTCTTTCAATAATCAATACATGCACTCAGGTATTCATATATATCTGCATAGAGAGGGACAAGACAGAATGTTAAAATTGGTGAATCTGGATAAATTGTATGTAGGAGTTATTTACTTATGCTCATAAATTTCTTAGAACTTGATTTCAATACAAACAGTTAAGGGGCTACAGAGGTAGCTCAGTAGGTAAGAATATGTACTGCTCTTACAGAAGACTTGAGTTTAGTTCCTAGAACCCAGATTGGGTGGCTCATAATCACCTGAATCTCCAGCTCCAATGGGATCCAAATCCTTCCAGGACAACTATACTCACATGCATACATACTTACACACATAGCCCCCACCTCATACATAGTTAAAAATACAATAAATATTAAAAAACCACAAAAAGTAAAAGTAAAATCTTTTTAAACAAAAACTCTTGGTAATGTAATTTTTTTCCTTATAAAATAAATTAAAAATGTCATCTATTGGTTTTGAAATTTTTTTCTATGAGCTCCCAAAGGATGACACAACAGTTTCTTTTTGATGCTGTAATACATTACTATGAAGTTATTAAAATGTACATTTTATCCTAGGATTTTGGAAGGCTGGAGTCCAAAATGAGTCTCAGTGAATTAAAAATAGAGCTGTGAACCTGGCTTGTTTTCTTCTGGCAACCCAGGGAAGGAATCCATCCCTCTGCCCTTTTAAAGGATCTATTGAGGGATTTCTGTCGTGATTATGTAGCTGGTAAGTGAGCGCAGGATAGGCAGTTAGAAAGGGCAGATCACAAACTGGCTGGAACACGTTGGGACAGGGTCATGCTGTTGTCCACAGACAGACAATCAAGAGAGATGATGCCAGGCAAAAGGGACAACTCTAGATTCTGCTACTCTTTGGGGTCTCTGAGCTCATGGAACCCCCCATGTTTCCATGCAAGAATTCCAGGTGATTAAGTCAGGCCCCTCTAAGGTTAGACTGATTTTTAGCTACCATAAGTCACCACAAGTCAACTGATTAAGGATTTTAATTGCATCTGAAAAGTCCCTTTCAACAGAACCTCTTTGGCTAAGCACTTGGGAGCAGTGTGGAGACCACCAGCTGCCTGCTTCCTTTCTCTCTTCCTCTAACTCATAGAAGAATTTCTCACCCAGGCACATTATAGAGAGAGAATTCCAGACTCTGAGCTTCAGCCTAGCCAAGTTAGTTGACACATCATAAAGCTATAGCAGGAAGGGAGGAGTGAAGGAAATTTGGTGTGAAGTTTCCTGGTTGGAGACACTGAAATAAACTCTGGGGAGACAGGCAAGTGTTTGAAACTCAGAGCTACACAGCGGAAGGACCACCATTAATTTACACTCTCTGTGGCTGTCATGATCTAAGACAGAACGGACTGTGATTAGAGAAACACACCTTCTAAGATCAGTCAGCCTCCTTCTGGATGTCTCCTCTGTTTTAGTCTGTGGTCATTAGGCCACATGTCTTCAGGAATCTTGAGTGTATGACCACTGGGAACTGACAGATGACACCAAGGCTTGAAGCTTTCCTGTTGGAGTTTATTGCCTGGTAGTAACATTCGCACCTCTTGGCCTCTTGGCTTCTCTGTAAAAATGGCGTCTGCTCATCTCTCTAGGGTATACACATAGGAAACTGAACATATGTGGGATAAAAGGGGGTGGGAGTGGGGCAGATGTAAAGACACTGCCTCACTTCACTATAAGAGCCATTTATAGATCTTCTAAGGCAGCTGCGCCTCGTGCTGTTCAGCTTCACACATCATCATTGGAAGTTTAGAAATGTCTTTACAGGGCATGCATTGCTTCCTGGAATCCATACAAAGTAACATCCTGCATTTAGAGGGAAAAGTGACCCAGGATGAGTCTTAATGTGTTCACCCAAGTTTTGTGGTTTCATGATTGGAGTGTATGTGTGTATCTGTGGCATAAGCATGCATGTGTGTGCAGGTATGCTCAGACGTGCAGATATGTGTAAAGATCAGAGGTTGACATTGGAATATCTATTTCCACTGCCATCCGCTTTGTGTTTTGAAATAAAGTCTCTCTAACTGAACATGGAGCTTGGCATTTCACTTACGCTGGTTGGCCAGTGAGCCCCCAAATCTGCCTGCCTTTGCTCCTGAGCACGAAAGTTACAGATATAATTCCAGGATTTTTACATGGATGCTGGAGATCCAAACTCATGCTTGCACAGGAAGTACTTAAACATTGAGCCATTTTCTCAGTTTTGGTTTATTGATAAAATTAATTTATTGAATGTGAAATTTAGAGGGCAAAAGCCTAAAGCTACCTTTACTGAAAATGAATTGTATACTGCTTTTACACTTATTTGTTTTCTCTACAGGCAGTCCAAGACATGAAGCTTATTGTCTACTCTTTGCCAATGAGAACTTGTTATGTCTGGCTTTTAGGAAATGAATGGCAGAGTCAGGCTTTGAATACATGTGTGGCTGAGCTAAGGTTAATGTTTTATTAACTACGACACAAATCAACATTTATTTGAAGCTTGATGGTTATACCACAGTCAGGTAGTGAATATTCACATCAATGATGTTCTCTTACAAACTGATAGAAAAGTTGCAGTCTTCAAGTACTCCATTGCTGAAAATTGGCATCAAACAATCAAACAACCCCCACCCCCACAAACTCATAAAGAAAACATAAATGCTTTGGGAGTCAGTATGGCGGTTTCTCAGAAAATTGGGAATCAATCTTCCTCAAGACCCAGCTATACCACTCTTGGGCATATACCCAAGGAATGCTCAATCATACCACAAGGACACATGCTCAACTATTTTCATAGAAGCATTATTCATAATAGCCAGAATGTGGAAACAACCTAGATGCCCCTCAACCGAAGAATGGATTAAGAAAATGTGGTGAATGTACACAATGGAGTACTACTCAACAGTAAAATCAATGACATCATGAAAGTTTCAGGCAAATGGATGGAACTAGAAAATATCATCCTGAGTGAGGTAACCCAGATTCAGAAAGACAAACATGGTATGTACTCACTCATAAGTGGATACTAGATTTAAAGCAAAGGATAACCAGA
>CABHPH010143190.1:0-15094 GCA_902168325.1 Peromyscus nudipes
CTATCTATCATCTATCTATCTGTCTATCAATCATCTATCTATCTATCTACCATGTATCTACTTATCCATCATCTAATTTCTTTGTCTTTTGTTTTTTTCCTGAGACAGGTTTTCTCTGTGTAGCTCTGGCTGTCCTGGAACTCACTCTGTAAACCAGGCTGGCCTCAAACTCACAGTGATTCACCTGCCTCTGCCTCCCAAGTGCAATCATCTAATTTTTATAAGTATATTTATTTGTACATATATATACTCAAATATACGAGTCCATGCTTATATAAATGTTACATGTTATATTTTAATGTTTACATTACATTTTTTACACATTGTCTGTTTCTTAGATGTGTGTGGACATGGTCAGCTTGTGGAAGCCACTTCTCTCCTGTCACCAGGGCTTGGATTCAGGTCAGGGTTGGCTGCAAGTGCTCTTGTCCACTGAACCATTTCACCAACCCGAGCAATTTTCTTAATGACCTCATGAAGTAGACAATATTATTATCCATAATTTCAACAACAGAAGCAGGTTTAGAGAGTGAAGTTGCTGCTTGGAATCATTTTTCCTGTAGCACAGACCGAACTTGAATTGGATTCGTAGGTAAGAATGGCCCTGCACTTCTGACCTTCCCACTGCACCTGCCAAGTCCTGGGAGTACAGGTGTGTGCCACCACACCTGGCCATCATTGCTTTTCTAAACCAAGGGAACGCTAACTCTAAAACCCCACCAATGACACCCCCACTGTGTTCATCTGGAATACCCCCTTTGTTACTGGGGCGAAAGGACAGTCATCTCAGAAGAAGGATGGTTTCAGTGTCTGTTGCCTATAAATTAAAGTGTTAGGTTTGCCTGTCTCTGGAGGGTCCCTCTACCTCTGATTTCTGCATGAAAGGCACAGAGCTGAGTGCTGTGTTAAACAGAAGAGCGAAGGCAGGCTGGGAGCAAAGCTCAGTGGTAGAGAGCTTGCCAGCATGCATGAGGACCGAAGTTCAAGCCTCACCTGCTGAACTTTGCACCCCACCCAGCTGTGAGCTTTAGACTGAGATGTGTCCCTTATTCTGTGCATAGGGAACTCTGTATCCCTGGAGGAGGGGAGAGGGGGGAGGGGGAAGGAGGAGAGGGGAGGGGGAGAATGCATATCTGCCATTGAAATGCTGGCTGGAATGAACAGCAATATATGTGGACGGAAATTGATAAGAAAGACTGCGCATCCTGGTCCCTTGCCCACCTCTCTAGTCCTGTTTCTTTCTTCCTCATATTCCTGAGAAGGTAGGAAAAAGTAGAGGAAACTGAAAGGAAATTTCTGCTCAACGACAAAAAATTAAATAAAATATTTGATAATTTAAGTCAACATTTTTATCCTTCTGAACAGCCTCTAGCCTATTACCTTCTAGATAATAAAACTGAAAACTCAGTTTTCCTCATGATTTTTCATTCTAGAGAATGCATTTTAATTGGATCAGCACATGGTAAGCCTACCAGAATTCTGTCATAATTTGTACTTACACATAACAAAAATATTCCCATGCCACCCTAATGACTCAGCCTTGAACTCAAGTCAGGTCTGAAGAGAGGAGATAAAAGTGCCAGAGTCTCCTCGGGGGGAAACACCTCATTCATCAACCACGGTAGCTTTCCACCCACATACAACTCTTGGCTATTGGTTGCTAGCCAAGGATGGCTGATGGTTAATGGTCCTCTGATGATTGCCAGGCCCCAGAGTATCAGGGACACCACAGCAGGTGGAGAGGATTTCTGTCTAGAGTTTCATCTCCCCATCCCACTCTGACAGAGTGAACCCATAGCCAGGTGGGAATAGCAAAGGATGAAGAAAGAAAGGCCTGGGAGGAGGGTAACATGTGGTCCCCCGCACAGAGCAGGGCCTTGTGCATCAAAGCACAATACAGATGGTCTTCCAAGTAATTAGAGAAAGTAAATCCACAGCAATTTGATCTTCATACAGCCCTACTGTGAGGGGAGGGAGGGGGAGGGGAGGAGCTTTGAAAGAAAGGGAAAGAGGAGAGAGAAAGAGAAAGCACACGATTTGAATCGCCAGGTCTGTTTTGCTTGGGCAAAGTAAGGCACATAACATTCTTTCTCAGAAATACTGTAGTACCTCATTGTCATTTCATAATTGTCTGGGTTTCATTTTTTGTCTCTTCCTGCAGTTCCACTCTCTATAAGAGGGCCATATAAATACTCTCTCTCTCTCTCCACACACACACACACACACACACACACACACACACACACACACAATCTTTCTCTTTCTGTGTATGTAACTTTAGCAAACTAGAGATGGATACTTGCTGTGTAGCTCTGACTGGTCTGGAATTCTGTAATCCTCCTGCCTCAGCTTTCCAAGTGCTGGGATTACAGGTGTTTACAACCATTATAAATTAGACATTTTCTCTTATGGGGTCTTTTTAATTACTTTAACTGAAAATCCCAGCATTTGGAAGGCAGCGACAGGTGGATCTCTGTGAGTTCAAGGCCAGCCTGGTCTACAGAGCAAGTTCCACAACAGCCAGGGCTACAGAGAAAACCAAAAAAATAAACAAAAAAATAGTCAAGTGTGGTGACTCATGCCTTTAATCCCAGAACTCAGGAGCCAAAAACAGATCTTTGAGTTGGAGGCTACACAGAGAAACTTTGTCTTGAAAAACCAAAAAATAGTTTTGTTTTGTTTTTTAAACTGGGCATGGTGGCACACACCTTTAGTTCTAGCACTTAAGAGACAGAGACAGGCAGATCTCTGTGAGTTCCAGGCCAGCCTGGTCTGCATAGTGAGTTCCAGGCCAGCGAGGACTGTGTAGAGAGATCCTACCTCAAAAAATAAAAAACAAACAAAAAGTTTTTAAAAATTAGGCATGGTTGATAAACTATTACTTTGGAGGCTAAGGCAGAAACTTTGTGAGCTTTAGGCCAACCTGGATTATATAGTGAGTTCAAGGTCACCCTGGGCTAAATATGGAGACCCTATCTTTTTTGTTGTTGTTGTTGTTTTGTGGGTTTTGGTTTTTGTTTTTGCTTTTTGAAGACAGGGTTTCTCTGTGTAACAGCCCTGCCTGTTCTGGAACTTGCTCTGTAGACCAAGCTGGCCTCGAACTCAGAGATCTGCCTGCCTCTATCTCTCAAGTGCTGGGATTAAAGTGTGTGACACCACTGCCCAGCTGGGGATCCTGTCTTAAAATAAATGGGGAGACGGGCTGGAGAGATGGTTCAAGACTACTACTTGATTCTGATTCAATCAAGCTAGTTAGGGAGTAATAATGGTGCACAAGAGATGCCTTACCAGGTAAAGCCATCAAGATTGACACTCTGAGTTTGATTCCTAGAACCTACATTGTGGAAGGAGGGAATTGTCTCTAATTGGTTCTAATGAGACACTCTTATTGATAAATGTTGATGGAGAATTTATTTGGGGTGGGTTTTTTCTTGGGGGTGTGTTCTATTTAGCCCAGGCTAGCCTAGACCTCTTGTTCTTTCCTCCAAAGTGCTAGCTAGCAAACAGGTGTGTCCCATAATCTCAGCTGTTCTGAAGTACCTAGTGTCAGACAAATCCCTTGGGCATGGCCACGGACAAAGAGGCATTATGAACATCCAGAGGGGCATAAGGCTTAACATAACGGCCTGTGCCTAGGACAACGTCTTGCTTTGTGATGGGCCATTTCTGTATTGATCCCACCATGACAGACAGTGAACTGTGTCCCTAAACCAATGTTTGGGGAAAAAAAAATTGGGTTGGACAACTATTTGGTTTTTGTCCTGCTTCTCTCATTTATTCACTGGCCTTTTGTTTCCTGACCTCTGCCTGACCTCTTAGGCTCCAATCTCCCCTTTCAATGGGGATTTTTGAAAGCCTCAAACCAGATGCTGCTGTTATGGTTCTTTTTTTTTTTTTTTAAGGAATTATAGAAGAGTCTGTTTCTGACTTTTGGAAAACTCCCAGGCTCTATTTGTAGTTGGCTTTCTTACACACAACAAATACCTGAGATAATCAACTTTTTTAAAAAAGATTTATTTATCTATTATGTATACAGAAGAGGGCGCCAGATCTCATTACAGATGGTTGTGAGCCACCATGTGGGTGCTGGGAATTGAACTCAGGACCTCTGGAAGAACTGTTGGTGCTCTTAACCTCTGAGCCATCTCTCCAGCCCCTATGGTTCTTAAAAAAGCGTTAAGGCTCAAAAAAATTATATTTAAGCTGGGCAGCGGTGGTGGCATTTTTTTTTTCTCCCCAAGGAAGGCTTTCTCTGTGTAGCCCTGACTGTTCTGGAACTCAGAGACCAGGCTGGGCTCGAACTCACAGAGATCCGCCTGGCTCTGCCTCCCGAGTGCTGGGACTAAAGGCGTGCACGACCACCACCTGGCCTGCCATGTTGTTTGTATCTCACATGAAAACCCAAGCACGTACCAGAACAAGAAGGTGTTGCATGAGGTGACGCACGCCTTTAATCCCAGCACTCGGGAGGCAGAGGCAGGTGGAGCTCTGTGAGTTCCAGGCCAGCCTGGCTACATAGTGAGCTCCAGAACAGCCAGGAATACATCGAAACCCCCATCTCTAAATTAATTAACAGAACTTTTGTAACAGAACTGATAATTAATCCTTTATCCTAGATTCTTACTCCAGCAAAAAGAAATTAAATAGAGACAGAAGGTGACTTCAGAAGACACCAAAAGAGCATGAACAGAAATAGATTTAGGGACCATGATTAAGCTAGTTCACTGAGGGCATGCCCACATTCATAACGCAAATTAGACCAAAGGAGGTGTGGTGGTTTGAAAGAAAATGGTCCTCAGCACTCACAGGAAGTGGCACTATTAGGAGGTATGGCCTTGTTAGAGAAAATGTGTCACGGCAGGTAGGGGGTGGGCTTTGAGGTCTCAGGTGCTCAAACCAGGCCCAGTGTCTCACTCTGTCCCTGCTGCCTGCTAATGCAAACGTAGAACTCTCAGCTCCCTCTCCAGCACCATGTCTGCCTGCATGCTGCCATGCTCCCCACCATGACAATGATGGACTAAACCGCTGAACTGTAAGCCAGCTCCAATTCAATGTTTTCCTTTCTAAGAGTTGCCGTGGTCATGGTGTCTCTTCACAGCAATAGAACAGTGACTGAGACAGGAGGTGTCCTTTTTTGTTGCCTAATACTTTATAAAGGCCTCTGGCCAACTGAATCATCTATGATGCTGAGTTCCCAATCAGCCTGTGTCAGGGCAGGAGAAAAATAGCTGCTGCACCCATGTAGAGGTCAGAGAACAGCTTTCAGGAGTAGTTGGGGCTGAATTCAAGTCCTTAGTCTTGACTGGAGTACTGGATAGTTTTTATTGTTGTTGTTTGTTTGGTCAACACGACACAATCTAGAACCATCTGGGAAGAAGGAACTTCAGTTGAGAAAATACCTTCATCAGACTGGCCTGTAGGCAAGCCTATGGGACGTTTTCTGGATTAATGATTGATGTGAGAGGGCTCGGGGCTGGAGAAATGGCCCAGTGGTTAAGAGCACACACTGTTCTTGCAGAGGACACAAGCTCGATTCCCAGCACCCACAACAGGCAGCTTGAAATTGCCTGTATTTCCAGCTCCCGGTGATCTGGTACCCCTCTGTGTTGTTGGTTTTTGGCTCTTTTTGGAGGATCTAACAACCAACTCTGACAACAGAGGCTTGTTCTTAATTATCAATGCCCGGCCTTAGCTTGGCTTATTTCTAGCCAGCTTTTCTTAAATTATCCCGTCTACCTTTTGCCTCTGGGCTTTTCTTATTTTTGTAAATCTTACTCTTACCCCATGGCTTGCTGTGTAGCTGGGTGACTGGCCCCTGGAGTCCTCCTCCTTCTCTGGCTACTTCTTTTTTTTATCTTTTCCTCCCAAATTTCTCCTTCTATTTATCCTCTCTGCCTGCCAGCCCCACCTTTCCTTTCTCCTGCCTTGCCATTGGCCGTGCAGTTCTTTACTATGACCATCAGGTGTTTTAGACAGGCACAGTAACACAGCTTCACAGAGTTAAACAAATGCAACATTAGCAAAAGTAACACACCTTAAGATAATATTCTATAACACCTCTGACCACACCTCCCCACCACATGCAAATAAGTAACAATTTATTTATTTTTAATTTTTATTTTTTATTTTTTGACACAAGGTTTCTCTGTATAGCCCTGGCTGTCCTGGAACTCACTCTGTAGACCAGGTTGACCTCAACTCAGAGATCTGCCCTTCCTCTGCCTCCCAAATTCTGGGACTAAAGGCATACCTGCCTGACTCTTCCCTCATTCTTTTTTTTTTTTTTTAAAGATTTATTTATTTATTATGTATAGTGTTCTGTCTGCACATATCCCTGCAGGCCAGAAGAGGGCACCAGATCTCATTACAGATGGTTGTGAGCCACCATGTGGGTGCTGGGAATTGAACTCAGGACCTTTGGAAGAGCAGTCAGTGCTCTTAACCTCTGAGCCATCTCTCCAGCCCTTCCCTCATTCTTTTGACATATGCCCCTAGTAGCCTAGACTGGTTTCAAACTCACTAAATGGCTGAGAATGACCTTGAATTCCTGGTCCTCTTGCCTCCATTTTCCTAGTGCTGGAATTATAGACAGTCACAATCACACCAACCTTTTGTTGTTTTCTAAGGCCTGGAGGTTCAGCTGTTCTATCAAGACTTCGAACACTTCTATATCCTCCAAAGAATCACGTTAGCTACAGTCAAGTCCTGTTACTTATGATCTGATCATAATATTATGATCACAACTATACCACTTTGGCATGTGGATTAGGCTGAGCTGGAGACAAATGAAAATTCACAGATGCAGAAGGAAACCATGTTGGAGCTTCTCTGAGCCTCCCAATACCTGGGGTTATTATGCAAAAAGTTGCTGATACTACATGTTTTATTACCCTCCCTTTATTTTTCTCTTTTGAGACAGTGTTTCTTGTAGCCTTGGCTGGCCTTGAATTTTGTATATATTAGAGAATGATCTCAAGACTCTATCTCGAAAAACAAAAAACAAACAAGGCCTGGGAAAGTGGCTTAGTAGTAAAGAGTACTTACTACTCTCAGAGGACCTAGGTTTGGTTCCCAGAACACACATGATAGCTACTCACGACCCTCTGTAACTCCAATACCAGGGGATCTGACATCATCTCTGGCCTCCTTAAGCACCAGGCACACATATGATGCATACCCATATATACAGGCAAAACACTCATATATGTAAAACTAAATTAATAAAAATCCTTAAATAAGGAGTCGACCCTGATACGATCTTTCTGGAGAACACCTGGCATAATCAATCTTAAAATGTTTATAATCATTGACTTAGTACTGGGATTATGGTCCTAGACTAGAGGCTCAGCTCAGCTCTTCCCAAGCCCAGTATGTTTGCATCACTGTGAGCACAAAGATGGCATGGCCAAGAAATAAGGCAATAGAAAAAAATTATTACCTGAAGCAGGCAAGGAGTGCACGGGGATTATTTCTAAAGTAATTCTGTCCCCAAAGGAAAGATGAAGATTTTACTGGCAGATTCTGTGCATGTTCATATAGGGAAGCACTTTGGGGGTGGGGGCATTCTTGGACATGTTTAGTTTAAGGTGATGTTTAACAAGGAAAAATGGCAGGTACACTTCAGGGCATACTTGACTCAAGGTCATTATTTTTCTTATCTCTGGGACAAAATCCCTGGCAGAAACAACTGAAGGGAAGAGAAGTTTATTTCTGCTCATGGTTTCAGAGGTTCTAGTGTTGTTGGTTGTCTTTGCTTTTTCAGGGGGGGCCACCACCCAGCTCCCAAATAAATCACACACAGATGTTTATCCTTAATTGTAAATGAACGGCCTTAGCTTGGCTTGTTTCTTTCTAGCTTTTCTTAACTTTAAATGATCCCATCTACCTTTGACCTCTATTCCTTTTATCCTTTTCTATTCTTTTTTTGTTTCTTGCTCCATGTCTGGCTGTGTGGCTGAATGGCTGGGTGGCTGTGTGGCTGTGTGGCTGTGTGGCTGAGTGGCTGTGTGGCTGGGTGGCTGACCCCTGAAAGCTCTCCTCCTTCCTCTCTTGTTCCTTCTTCTTTCCTCTCTCAGATTTCTCTTTCTGTTAATTCTCTCTGGCCCAACCCTGCCTATCCTTTCTCCTGCCTTGCTATTAGCTGTTCAACTCTTTATTAGATCATCAGGTGTTGTAGACAGGCACAGTATTACAGCTTCACAGAGTTAAACAAATGCACCATAAACAAAAGTAACACACCTTAAAATGTTCTACAGCATTCTAGTATGTCAATCACAAAAGGCATGGTGGCTGGGACAGCTGTGTCCATAGCAGTGAGAGGCCTCTAGTGATTGGAAGTTTGTCTTTTTAAGGTGCATCCAAAAGTCCTGAGGTTGTATAAGAAAGGAATACAATCAGTGGGCAATGTCAAAGATGCAAATGAAGTCAGTTGGGGCAATGCCTGGGTCATCCTTGGTAAGCGGTAGTCTGGTGATTTGAACAAAGGCATTGTAAAAGCTGGTAGTTGGTATTGCATTGATTAAGGTGGCCCCGAGTCTCAGCTTCTTTTCCTAATGTGATAAAATACTCTGACAAAATTTCAGGCCAAAAAAAAAACCAAAAAAAAAACAAAAAAAAAAACAAAACTTCAGGCCAGGAGATGGTGGTGAACTTCCTTAATCCCAGCTCTCAGAAGTCAGAGGCAGGTGGGTCTCCGTGAGTTCAAGGCCAGCCTGGTCTACAGAGGAGTTCCAGGACAACCAGAGCTACACACGCCCTGTCTTGAAAAAACAGACAAACAAACAACAACAAAACCACTTCAGAGAGAAAAGGTTTATTTTAGCTCTCAGTTCAAAGCACAGTCCATCACGGTGGGGAATCGAGCTTGAGACAACTGGTCACCTCATACCCACTACCAGGAGCAACGAGGGACGAATGCAAGCGAATGCCCAGGTTTCTTCATGTTATACAGTACAGGCTCTCCTGCCCAGAGTATGGTCCCATTCACAATTACAGTGGGTCTTTCTGTTATTTATTAGGCGGCACAATGTTATTTATTTGAATTTTTTTTTAAGGATTCATTTATTTATTATGTATACAACATATATAACTGCAGACCAGAAGAGGGAGCCAGATCTCATTACAGATAGTTGTGAGCCACCATGTGGGTGCTGGGAATTGAACTCAGGACCTCTGGAAGAGCAGTCAGTGCTCTTAACCTCTGAGCCAACTCTCCAGCCCCGCAATGTTATTTATTAAGCGGTACTGTTTACCGTGGGAGAAAAGCCACGAGGCACAACCAAACCCACTATAAGAGTTTATTAAGGGAAGGGAACAGAAGGGGTATGCACAGGCCTATGGAATGACCGTGCAGGAAGAGAGGGAAGGAATAGGTGGAACCCGCTTTTATAGGTCCCCTTCCCCCCCCCACATGGGCATATGGGCTTACATAGCTATGCCATGCATGCGCATAGATTACTGATCACGCTACATGCAAATTATGTGATCACACAGTGCATGGATTACATAGGATGTAAGGCCCTAGGATGACTAAGCATCTTCCTTGGCTACTGGACAGCAGTTATGTAGCTGGAGGAGTGGCTAGGAATTCCCACGGGTAGGCCCAGGAGCCCTTCTCCAAGGCAATTCTAGATGCTGCTGACAGTTAACACTTACCATCATGCTACAAATCTTGAAAATGCCTCAGTTACCCCATGCCCCCCCCTTTTTTAATATTTATTTATTATGTATACACATGCCAGAAGAAGGTACCAGATCTCATTACAGATGGTTGTGAATCACCATGTGGGTGCTGGGAATTGAACTCAGGACCTCTGGAAGAACAGCCAGTGCTCTTAACCTCTGAGCCATCTCTCCAGCCCCATCCTCCCCCCATTTTTTGGACAGGATCTCATGTATCCCATGCTGACCTCAAACTATGTAGTCAAGATGACCTTAAATGCCTGATTCTCCTGCCTCTACCTCCAGAGTGGTGTTAGCTCGTCAGGCTGCACTACCCTCCTACACACATTTTATGTAGTGCTAGCAGTACTTTGTAATGCTAGGCAAGCACTCTACCGACCTACCCCTAGCTCCTCAGTCACTCTAAGAAGCTTGATGTCCTGGGAGAGGATTAGACATTTTAGATTACTACTTCTTTTATGTACTGTATGTGTTTATGTATGCGTGTGAAGTGTGTGTGTCCGTGTTCTTGCACCTGCGTGTGCACTTGCATCTGGAGATTAGGGGGTGGATGTCCTGTGTATTTCTCGATCACTCTCTGGCCTGCTTTTATTTGTTTGTTTATTTGGAGGCAGTCTCTCGCTAAACCTGGAGCTC
Source organism: Peromyscus nudipes (assembly GCA_902168325.1). Lineage (NCBI taxonomy): Eukaryota > Metazoa > Chordata > Mammalia > Rodentia > Cricetidae > Peromyscus > Peromyscus nudipes. Next base: position 10,318 of record CABHPH010143190.1, read on the forward strand.
ACTGATTCACGTAGGCTGACTACCTGGCAAGCCCTAGGCTTCTCAGTCTACTCCTGCTCAGCTCTGAGATTGCAGGTGGACTAACACACCTTGCTTTTTATGTGGATGCTAGTGATCAAAGGGCCTCATGTTTGTGCAGCAAGTGCTCTTCCAACAGAGTCCGCTCCCCGCCCACATAACACTTCTTTTATTACCATTTTCTTGTTGTTGTTGTTGTTGTTTTTGAGACAGGCTCTCATTATATAGCTCTGGCTAGCCTGGAACTCACTATGTAGACCAGGCTGGCCTCAAACACGTAGAGCTCTATCCGCCACTGCCTCCCTAGTGCTGGGATGAAAGGGATGTGCCACTGTGCTGGGTTACATTTTTATTATTTGTTTGTTTGTTTGTTTGTTTATTATTTATTTGGAGACAGGGTCTTCTCTTTATTATGTAGCTCTGGCTGTCCTGGAACTCATTATATACACAAAGTTGGCCTTGAACTCAGAGCTGCATCTACCTCTGCCTTGAGAGGGCTGGAATTAAAGATATGCACCACTGGATTGACTATTTTTTAATTTAAAAAACTGTTTATACAATATATTTTGATTATATTCTCTTCCCTAACTATTCCCAGATCCTCCCCCATTTCCTACCCACTCAACTTTATGTTCTTCCTTGCAAAAAAGAGAAAAAAAAAACCACACACACACTTTTTTTTTCCCCAGACATGGTTTCTCTGTGTAGTTTTGGTGCCTGTCCTGGATCTTGCTCTGTAGACCAGGCTGGCCTTGAACTCACAGAGATCCGCCTGCCTCTGCCTCCCGAGTGCTGGGATTAAAGGCCATGTGCCACCACCGCCCAGCCCACCCACACATTTTTAATGATAGAAATAGCAGCAGTTAATTAAGAGGAAAGAAAGGCATTCTTAGGGTTGGATGTGAGCTAGTGTGCTGGGAAAAGACAGATATTCCAGAGCCAACAACAGGGAAATTTTGTTTTATTTCCTCTGCATAAACACAGGTTCAAGGAAGTTGGGCCTTGGGGGCTGAGGGAGTGTGCCCTGACCCTCTCGAGTAAGCACAGACCAGGCTCAGGGGTGAGTGGCCATTGCCTGGGCATCAAGGTCCTCTACAGATCATGGGGTGCCTTGTCCCCATTGTGGGTAAGGACTCCCCAGAGCAATACATGGGAAGCAGGCAAATGAAAGCAGGGTGTGGCTGAGAGGCCCACAGGACCCACTGACCCTCACCAGTGGATGTGGCTGCAGTCATGGCAGACAGAAAAAGGATCACACTGTCTTCCACCTCTGATGCAGACTTTAGTGTTGTGATTGGGCAAGTTGCAGTTAATGCAGGAAAATGTTATGGACAAGCATCACCACCCATTTAAAGACGTGGAAGAGAGAATAGACTCAAACTGAAACTCAGCTGTACACACCCACCTTCTATTTATTTATTCTTTGAGACAGGATCTTGGGTAGCCCTGCTGGCCTCAACCTCCTGATGCTTTTGTTTCCAGTGAGTGCTGGGATTACCAGAGTACACCACCACCCTCAGCTTTGCTTGCCCATTTTAAAATTTTAAATTATTATTATTATTATTATTATTATTATTATTATTTTGGTTTTTCGAGACAGGGTTTCTCTGTGTAGTTTTGGTGCCTGTCCTGGATCTCACTCTGTAGACCAGGCTGGCCTCGAACTCACAGAGATCTACCTGGCTCTGCCTCCCGAGTGCTGGGACTAAAGGCATGCGCCGCCACCACCACCACCACCACCACCACCACCCGGCTAAAATCTGATCTTTGTTAATTTTGATGAGAACCATAACTTTTTGTTTCCTGTGGAAATAAAGGCATAACCTCTCTCCCAACGCAACATATTTTTGACTTCCATTCTTAAGTGAAGACATTCTTAAAATATAAAGGTTGGTTTAATCTAGCAGTTTCTATCATAATCCAATGTCTCTCAGCAGCTATTGTTTTTTGTACATTAGCATTTAAAAAATTCAAAGTCAACAAAGCACCATACAGAATCCAGTCACCCTGTGTATTTCCCATCATTATGTGGCTTATTTTTTTTTCCCTATTACTTTACTCTCTCTTTAAAAACTTTATTTTTTTAAATTATTTTTTGTATGACTGTCTACGCCCATTTTCTTTTCTTTCTTCAGCATCTAACCACAATTTTAAACATACTGTACCTTTTTAGATTTCTTTTGTGTGTGTCTGGACCTGGCTTTACTGAGCACCTGCAGTGTTCTCTGACGACATTGAGATAAATCTTAAGCTGCTATGCCAGCTGGCACATGGCCTAGCTTAGCATATGGAGCTGGCACATGGCACTGGTGGCTGGCTCCAGCCCACAGGCAGTGGCCAGTAGCTGCACCTCTGTATGCTGAGCACTGGCCTGCCTGAGAGACTGTCGGACTAGAAAGCCACATCCAGCAACTTGTCCAGAACCTTTCTTAGCATTCTCAGGCCCTGTTTAGATATTTGAGCTCCATGCTGGTTGCAATGTGTAGTGATTCTTTCTCTGTACCACCAGCTAGCTCCCAAATAATGACACAGAGACTTATTATTGTTATTCCCAGATCGCAAGGACCCCCAAAAGACCACCGCGGAAACCAAATCCTGTATGTAAAAGCAAAGAGCCTTTATTTTCAAGCTCTAGGGCTTGGTCTGTCTGTCTCACACAGCGGTAGGAGCAGAGAGCCCTGAGCCCAGGCAGAGTGGGGTTTTTATCATAGCAGAGGTTGGGGTGAGGGGATTTCCAAGGTTCAGGACCCTGATTGGCTGACAATTGTCTAGGGGTATCTGTAAAACAAAAACAGGTGTGTGCTAGACTCAGGGACATCTGTCCACCTTATGTAATGGTTGGAATGTTTGGGATGTTAGGTACTTCCCCATTCCTGGGTGAATCCCTGGGTGGTGTCAGCTTATGGCTTTTCCTGGATCTGGGTGTTGCCTGCCAGCAAGCCTGTCACAGAAGCTGTGTCTGGGCCCCTATGCCTGTCATGGCAGCTGTGTGGTCAAGCTGCTTTGGGGCCCCTCCATAATTATTAATTATGAAAGCTTGGCCTATAGCTTAAGCGTGTCCCACTAGCTTTTATAACTGAAGTTAACCCATTTATATTAATCTACAATTTGCCTCATGGTTTTTTATCTCTCTTCATCTTGTACCTCCTGTTTCCTTTCCATGTCCTCTGGTGTTTGTCCCGCCTAGATTCATCTCTTTTTCCTCTCTCTTTACCAGGAAGTCCCACCTAACCTCTTCCTGCCTAGCTGTTGGCTATTCAGCTCTTTATTAAATCAATCAAAAGGTGCCTTGGCAAAGACACATCTTCACAATCTACAAAAAGATTATTCCACAACAATAAATCTTGTGCTTAGGACAAGGAATTAAAATGTTTTTACCTCCCTCACCTTGTAAGACTTTTATACAGAAAAATTTTAAGATTTATTTATTATGTATACAGTGTTCTGCCTGCATGTGTCCCTGCAGGCCAGAAGAGGGCATCAGATCTCATTACAGGTGGTTGTGAGCCACCATGTGGGTGCTGGGAATTGAACTCAGGACCTCTGGAAGAGCAGCCAGTGCTCTTAACCACCGAGCCATCTCTCCAGCCCCCTTATATAAATGTTTTAATACTACCTACCCAGTAAGCCTTTACTTAGAGAAATGCCCACTGCTTTATTCTTGGAATATGATGGCCTGGAACAGTGACACATTTCCCCCTCTTCCTTGACTTCCTGTCAGTTCTTTTCTTAGTAGCCAAAGGAATAGGATCGTGAAGTCTGAGGGCAGCTACTGGGGTAAAGACACGGCTACCTACCACCTGAGTTAGAATAAAAACCAAATGCACCTCCTGTCTCTGCCTAGAGGGTGCTGGGGTTAAAGGTTCTGCCACCATGCCTGGCTCACATTTTATAGAATTTTTATTTTCCTGACAAATTCAAGTCAAAGATAATGGTTTTTCCTGCCCACCTCAGAGGGCCAGACCTCTTGGCTCAAGGGATAGACCTCCTTTGGGTAGTGCTGCTTCTGCCTGTATGTTTACGTGAAGTTTTCTGGGACAGACCACAGACACCCTAGGGGCTGGGTTTCTCTCTTTTTTGAGAAAAGGAACAGGGCAATTGCATTTACTTATTTCATTCTGTCAGCAAAACAGAACTGCCTTTGCACTAAACAAGTGCCTTGGACTTTGCACCTGAAGATTGGCTGTGACACTCGAGACATTTTGGTGTATGTGGACATGTACCTCTTTTTTTTGTTTGTTTGTTTTTTTTGTTTGTTTGTTTTTGTTTTTGTTTTTTAAGACAGGGTTTCTGTGTAGCTTTAACACCTGTCCTGGACTAGCTCTGTAGACCAGGCTGGCCTCGAACTCACAGAGATCCACCTGCCTCTGCCTCCTGAGTGCTGGGATTACAGGTGTGCGCCACCACTGCCCGGCGGACATGTACCTCTTAAGGCAGGACTTCGGACCTGTGCTGAACCTGTGGATTCAAGGGACATGTCATTGTTCTGTTGTTGCTGTGTGTACCATGTCCTCCCTTCCCTTGTTCATGGGACATGGTACCTTTTTATTTTTTAATCTTCTTTTTTTTAAGATTTATTTATTATATGTACAGTGTTCTGCTTACATATATGCTTGCAGGTCAGAAGAGGGCATCAGATGGTTGTGAGCCACCATGTAGTTACTAGGAATTGAACTCAGGACCTCTGCAAGAGCAGCCAGTGCTCTTAACCTCTGAGCCATCTCTCCAGCCCTTGTTTAATCTTATATATATGGGAATT
>CABHPH010143191.1:0-12051 GCA_902168325.1 Peromyscus nudipes
ACTTTAAATTTACTTTCCATGAGCTGAGGGATGGGAGAGTTTGTTCAGTCTCTAAACGGAACTGTTCTCCCGAGCTCCACATGGACGGAGAGGGCCCCCCACTCCATGCTCCCTCGAGGAGCTGCTCTCCAGGCCAGAACAGAAAGGAAGCCTGGCACTGGCCTCACACCTTGGAGGCCCCACCTGCCAGCCACCCATTGCATTTGTGCCAAGTTGCTGCTCTGAGTCTCTTGGTTCAAAGCAGACCCCACGTGGCTTCCTTCTGCCTGGATGGCCTTCAAGTTTCATGGTCATGTTTGGGTTGCCAGGGGAGGCTGTGTGCCAGCTCTTGGTTAGACCCCTTTCAATTCCTGGGCGCTCAGTTCAGAGCAGAGTGGATCTCGACAGGGTGAGGGAGCAGGTGGAGCAGGTAACTCCACTCAGGTCTCTCAGCCACAGAACCCATGAGCTGGCAGTCTTTTGTTGACAGTTCAGTGAACTGAGGCAGTCCCCACCATCCTGCCGAGGCTCCACAAGCTCTGCTTTGTGGGAAAAGGCTCTCTGGTTGTTTGAAGTTCAAAGAAGTCCCTTGTGGAGACACCCTAAGGTCACCTTGGAAGAGCCATGAACTTGGTGGCTTCCACTGCCACCCTGACCTCTGACCCCTAACCCCTGGCTGGAGGAAGCCAAATCCATGTTTTGGCTGGAGCGCTCATGTCTCTCTGTTTGGAAAAGCTGCATGTGTGGAACAGGAGCTCGCTGGTTGCCTGTTCTCCTTGGCTAGACTTGCTTTTCCTGTTTAGTTTGTTGCTATGAGCAACAAGCACAAGAAATATCTCCTCCCACTTCTCCTGGCCGCGAGGCCGGCTGCTTATTTTAAGGAAGGTGAGGGGAGAGGGGCAAGAGAGAAAACCAGTCTCAAAATCTCTCTCCAACAACAACAAAAAACCCAGATCTTTCATGCTTGAACTACAGCAAGGACACGCTCGGTCCCTCCCCCAGCCAGCGGCCGTGCCCTGGCACTGAAGTGAAGTCCTCCTTTATACCCAGAGGACAGAGATGTCCCAGGAGTTAAGGATGGTTTCTGAGCAGGTAGAACTAACACTCTACTTGGAGACAGGCCATGGTGCTAATGCCTGAGCATCCCTTACCAGAGAGAAGCCAGTGCCTGGCAGGCAGCCTGGGCCCCAGAGGTTGTCATTCCACAGCTGGGCAAGGCCACTAAGTTCTTTGTTTAGTTACACAGGCTTCTCTTCCCAACCAGAAGGTAACAGAATGTGTTAACTTGCATTCTGGCTGGCTGGAGCGATCCAGAGTCCTCTTAGTTCTTCGGAGCTCTAGGCACCTCTGGCTGGGCAGGTGTTGGGTTAATACAGTGAGGTCCAGAGACAGGTGGCTGAGGAAGGCAGCCAGGCTAGGGAAGCTGTGTGGGGAAAGGAGGCCTGGCTTCTGTGAGGCGTGTCCTGACCCAGCCATAGCCCTGATCTGTGCCTCTCTCTGTCCCCCCACTTTTACTCCGAGTCAGGTGGGGAAACATCTCCTCCATCTTAGGCTTCACCACTCTACACATCCTGCTGGCCATCTCAGTCTGGAGACTCAACTCTTGCTGAGCCCACCACCCTCCTAGGGCTGGTGCCTGTCTGGATGAGGCTGGTTACCAGGGCAACAGGAGCTAGATTATGAGCTGCGCGGCCTGCCACATGTCGCTGTTCTTGAGGGCTGGGCACTTGGGCCACCTGAAGAACAGCTCTAACCTTCCCTCACCTGTGCGCCCCCCCAGCCCCAGGAAGAGTGGGATGTCCCCCAGAGAGACACCCCTGCTGCGGGCCCTTTTGCCCAAGGGGGACCTTCTGCTCTTATGCAGGCAAGATGTTCTTTGTGTTTTCTGCGCCCTCCAGCCCCTCAGGCTTTGGTCTCGTGTTTTCCTTCCAAGGTCAGGGCCAGTCTACCAGCTGATGTACTCACTCTAGCGGGTGACGGTTGGTGGCCAAGGCACCCCAGCCGCTGGAGGAAAACCACGGGCACGCCTTGCCTTTGCTTCCCATTCTTTTCTGTGGGCGTGCTCACACCCTCCCCTTTCCCTTTTCAGAAGTTGCTCTGGGCTTCTTGCCACGCGGGCGATACGCCTATGATCAACTTTGACCTCCATCAGTTTGCCAAAGGCGGGAAGCTAGAGAAACTGGAGAACCTGTTGAGGCCTCAGTTAAAGCTGCACTGGGATGACTTTGGCGTGTTTGCGAAGGGCGAGAATGTAAGTCCACGGTGAGTCTCGGTGGCGGGCTTCAGACTCCTGCTGGGGGAGGAGTCTGGAGGCTGCGGAGGCCGGAGTTGGGGAGATGGGCTTAGGTCATGCACCTCAACAGAAATCATTTCCGTCCCTGGCTGCCTGGCAACACTGAGGTTTCCTGAATCAGAAGCTCTGTGATGTTGGGCTTCTGGAGTCCTGTCTTCTCTTTTCCCTCCCCTATAGTTGGAGCTATGCTTTTGAATTTAGTGAGAAGATGGTAATGCCTGATTTTCTGGAAGAAGACATGTCCGAACGTAAAGGACTGAATTACAATGTTGAGCTCAAAGCTGGCCATGTAGCTCAGTTGGTAGAGTGACTGCTGCCTAGCATGCACGGAGCCCTGGGTTCAGTCCCCAGCATCAGGCAGAACTAAGTGCGGTGGTGCGCACCTGCATTTCAGCACTTGAGAAGCAGACACAGAAGGGTTAGAAGTTCAAGGTCATGTACAGTGAGTTCTAGGCTATCCTGGGCTACCTGAGACTCTGTCTCAGAAACAGAAACATCCAACCACAAACCCAACCAACCAAACAAGCAAAACAAAAGCAAACAAAAAAAACCCCTGAGTTCAGAAGATGTGACTTGGCCACATTGGGACAGGACCTATTCAGTGAGCTGGTACAAAGCCAGAGTGCCACATCACCGAGCTTGGAGTTACCTGTTGTGAGTGGAGCCTAAGAAGGTCCAGCTTCCTCAGACTATAGTCCGTCATCAGAAGATCTCAGGTTTATGAGATCACTTCCTCACTAAAACTCCCCGGCACCCCGAGAGTCTCCTCACCGCATACGTGTTCACCGTCATTCACAGGCACATGCGGAACAGTGAAAACTTTACCACCCAGAGGACTGACGAGGCCATGCTCTGCCGCCTTGTCTCAGTTCTTACTGTAAAAAGTACCTTTTCACTGTTTACCTACGGCTGTGATTTCCACACTTCTATGCTTCTCTTGGGTGATGGCCCTGTTGACCCTCGGTGCCAAGGTGCCCCCTGGCTTTCCAAACACGAGACAGCAAGGCTGTTCCCTGTAGAGGAGATACTGGGTGCCTTCCTTCAGACCAGAGTTGCAGTGTGGTTGGTGGAGAATCATGTTAGTGAAACAGCAGTATGCCCACGCCACTCGACTTACAGTGGTATCAGTGCCTGATAAACCCATTTCCTGTCAAATCGACATAAAATTGAAAAACAGAAGGTTGAGTTGCACCATCCCAGGTTTGCCTGCCTGTGTCTATTTACCAGTGTGTGTCTTTGAACAAAAACATGCAAGCAAGGTCATTGACCAGCTGATACAGTGTCAGAGACATGGGGATTAGCACTATCCATAAAGTGCTGTAGAATGTCCATCATTGTAGATATCAAGGACCAACTGTGCTTACAATGACCCAGGGGTGTGGGCTGCTGAGAGTGTGTTCTTGGGTCTGCCCACAATTTCTGCAGTTCAGGATCTCTTGGGATGTGTCCTGGGCTGCTGATAAGCTGCTAGGGAGGAGACAGGGGGCTCTCTTGGGAATAGGTTTCCTTGGGAGCAGACAGACCTAGGCCATGTGCTGTAGCTGTTGGTCTTCCAAACACATCTCATGATCCTTCCATGTCTCCTGGCCCTAAGTTTTCAGAAAGGCACTCTGCGGATGAATTGTCTCGACTGTCTGGACAGAACCAACACTGTACAGTGCTTCATTGCCCTTGAGGTGAGTTCCTGGGGCCGTTTCTGTCATGTCTTGGGCTGTCAGTGGGGCAAGAATGGTTTTACTGGGTTGACTTTCCAGTGATAGATCAGGTGACAGGGATGTGGAGGGGGAACATTTAGAGCGGTTTCTTTGGTGGCTTCCTGCTTGTACCACCATATGCCTTTCCCTGTCATAGATGTACTTGTTCATGTGCCTACCGAGATGCGTCCCAGACATTGTGACCCAAAGACTCCAGGTGCCCTTAAGAAGTAGATATTCTGCATAGAGATAGTCTTGAATATACCCCAGAGCCATGGCAGTGTGAGACTGGCCGAGATGACTGGTCCTGATGCCTGGCGAGGAAATACCCAAGTGCCACTGTGGTCCTAACTGCCTGGCTGACCTCTTACAGTTCCATCTGAGCCATCTATTGTCTCCCCCCTGCCTCCTGACAGTAATGCTGGCATCAGGCACAGAGGGGCTGGGAAGATGGTCTAAGCCAAGTTGGGGGAGTCAGGGTGTGTGTGGGGGTGGGGAGTGGCTATTTCTCTGCAGCTGGTGCTCCTCGTCGGCAGTCTGATGAATAAGGTGCTCACTCAGAGGCATCAGTAGGTTTTCTAGGTGTCCAGTGATAACCGTGATTGGTTTCTCTCCCAGGTCCTTCATCTGCAGCTTGAGAGCCTGGGGCTAAATTCAAAGCCCATCATTGACCGCTTTGTGGAGTCCTTCAAAGCCATGTGGTCTCTGAATGGGCATGGCCTGAGCAAGGTGTTCACAGGGAGTAGGGCCCTGGAAGGAAAGGCCAAGGTAGGGGCAGGCCAGGGGTGCTGGGAGGCCAAGGTAGGGGCAGGTTGAGGGGGCAGAAAGGAAAGCCCCTTGGATCCCTCTCACCAAGTTTTTGTGCCCATGCAGGTGGGGAAGCTAAAGGATGGGGCCCGGTCCATGTCTCGTACCATCCAGTCCAACTTCTTTGATGGGGTAAAGCAAGAGGCCATTAAGCTACTGCTGGTTGGAGATGTCTACAATGAAGAGTCCACAGATAAAGGAAGGATGCTTCTGGACAACACGGCCCTTCTGGGTAATGTGTGCTCACCCTTGCATGGGGTGTCCACAGCCTTAAAGGGTTTGAGGAGGCAAGAGTGACAGTGGATGAGGCTAATGGCCCCACCACACCCAGTCACATGATCTAAGATGGAGCTTCTGGTCTGTGTTCTGTTTGGATCAGTTGACCTAAGCAGCCTGACATCCCTGTATAATTGTCCCTCAGTATCCACAAAGTACTGATTCTAGATTCATGTCTTCGTTAGGGTTTCTATTGCTGTGAAGAGACTCTATGACCATGACAACTCTTATAAAGGAAAACATTTAATTGAGGTGGCAGCTTACAGTTTCAGAGGTTCAGTCCATTATCATCCTGGTGGGGAGCATGGCAGCATGCAGGCAGACATGGTACTGGAGGAGCTGCTACATGTTGATATGCAGGCGACAGGAAGTAGATTGACTCACTGGGTGTGGCTTGAGCATATATGAGACCTCAATGCCCACCTCCACAGTGACACACTTCCTCCAACAAGACCATACCTACTCCAAGACTACACCTCCTAATAATGCCATTCCCTTTGGGGGGCCATTTTCTTTCAAACCACCACAGTTCCCCTGGCATAAACTCCACAGATGCTCAAGTCCCGCAGGGCCCCTCAGAAATAAAGAATGTTGTTGAGCCCTGGAGTTGGTGGTGCGTCCAATCTCATAAGGCTGTCAGGATTCATTGGGGCGAGTTCTGCCCTGTTTTGTCGTGGTGGTAGTGGTGCTTAGGATCAAACCTAGAGCCTGGCACATACTTGACAAGTGCTAGACCATGGATCTGGACACCCTTCGCTTCCTGTTACTTTCTGTGTTCAGATATGTTCTCACCAAGCTGCCTACCCTGGCCTTGAACTTTTGATTCCTCTGCCTCAGACTCCCAAGTATCTGTGATTACAAACTCTGTGTCATTAAGCCTGATTTCTATAGGGAACTTTTCATGACCTCTTATTCCTTAGATGCCATGGACTTAATATTCTAATGGAAAAAAGAGGGGCAGAGCCAGCTGTTGACTTATAAGAATGATAAGAATGATTAAGTTTTAGAAACTTTTGATGTTTTGGAAAAATAAATGAACCCATGTTAAAATAGTTTTATACAGGCCTTTCACTTCTCATTGTTCCATAATTGGGGAACACTTAGCTTTCCAAGGTGATATTGAATATCTGCTCTGGGTTTAATTTCCAACTCAGGAAAATTGGAGCCAACTCCAGGTGCCATTGTGAGCTCATTTAGTGGCAAACAGGAGATTTATAGAGGTTTTTTCCTAGATATATTTATTTTGTTTTCTGTATATGAATGTTTTGCTTGCATGTACATATGTGCATGTCTGATGATCTTGGAGCCAGAAGGAGGAGCTGGATCCCCTGGAACTGGAGTCATGGGTGGTTTGAGTCACTCTGCGGGTGCTGGGAATCAAACCCAGGTCCTCTGTAAGAGCAACAAGTGCTCTAAACCTCTGAGCCATCTCTCCAGCCCCTAAAGTTGCTAGCTTTTAAAACTGTGGGTAAATTTTGGATCTCTAAGTAGATAGAGATATAGATGCAATTTTTTGTTTGTTTGTTTTTGTTTTTTGTTTTTTTTTTTCGAGACAGGGTTTCTCTGTGTAGCTTTGCACCTTTCCTGGAACTCACTTGGTAGCCCAGGCTGGCCTCGAACTCACAGAGATCCTCCTGCCTCTGCCTCCCGAGTGCTGGGATTAAAGGCGTGTGCCACCACCGCCTGGCCATGTTTTGGTTTTTAATGCCTTAGGTTTGAGGTTAAATAAAACAGTCTTGCTGGATGAGGAAGGTAAAAAAAAAAAAATTGCAAAAAAAAATGCAAATTTGGATCGATAAGATGTTTAAAGTTCTATGTATCCATCTATCCATCCCATATATACACGTGTGTATATCCCATACCGTTATTTGTATCTGTGACACATTAGTTACATGGCTATTCAGTTTGGCCTGCTTTTCATTCCCGTGTCTTGTTCTGTAGGATCTTGGGCTGCAGGGTCAGTGCTAAGCTTTTCCCCTGAGCTCTCCTGTCACTGGGTGCCATGTGCCTCCCTAACTATAGCTGGAAGGTGCATTTCCAGCCCCACGTTTTCATGACTTACTGAAGACAGGAAAGTGGAGTGGTTAGGGTGGGTATCCGCCCTCTGTCATCTCCCTACGGACCACATTTAGGATGGTTGTCTACGGCTTGTGAGTGGCCTTCTCTGACAGGCTACCCCTCGTACAGTATGAGAGAATCCCTACAGTCTGGGTTGTGGAAAGCATGTGCCTTCTATGCTTCCTCACAGTGACACCCAGGATCCTGAAGGCCATGACTGAACGCCAGTCAGAATTCACCAATTTCAAGCGGGTCCAAATTGCTGTGGGGACCTGGAACGTGAACGGAGGAAAGCAGTTCCGTAGCAATCTCCTGGGGACAGCCGAGCTCACGGACTGGCTTTTGGATGCCCCCCAGCTCTCAGGAGCCGTGGACTCTCAGGGTAAGGATGATAACTTGGGAAAGGCTGAGCAGGGTTCCCGACAACCTGTCACAGCAGTGTGACTTGGCGCGCATTGCCTTGTAAAATTTAGTGTTGGTATTTGCATTTTTATTTTTCAAAATGTTAAAAAACCACCGTGGTCTCATGAATACTGACTGGTGGTATTAGGTTAACGTCAAGACTCCTTTTCTTTTCCAAGTACTTGGAGGAGTTTCTGGGGAGTACTTGGCCTTTCTCTAAACATGCAGAGATTTTTGTGGTCTGCGGTTCTGTAGGTGTGGCCTCTAGACTGAGCTGCTATCAGGAGCTGACCAGAGCAAGGCTTGTGGGAGGTGTTGGGCATGGCCACAGTCCTGTCTTTCTCCAAGCCTGTGCCATCCTGGACAGTCCCAATCTGGATCTCTGGGATCCTAAATGCTAGAGCAGCTGAAACTTTTCAGCACTGCTCTGATGTCACATGGGGGCGGGGACACAGTGTCACAGGGGAGAGTTTTCTACTCCTGATCTCATATGATGAGTCACAGTCTAAACACAGCAGACTGAAAATGTATAGAACTACTGTGTGTGTGTGTGTGTGTAGGTGTACATGACATAGATGAATTTCTTGTGTAGAATTGGGTGTCATCCCTAAGATATCTCATTACATGTGTGCAGATATTCCAGAGTCCAGACTCTGAAACTCCTCTATCCCAAGCGGTTTGGTAAGCGTTACTTAGCTTGTAGTGATGTTCATTCAGAAGCTTGGCTGCTTTCTGCATTCCAAACCAAAGAACAGGTCCACGCCTGGGTGATGAATGACTCGGGTCCAATACAGACAGCCTCTCTTGTCACATACGCATGTGGCCCTCACCTCAGGGAAGGAAGGTATCAGGGTCCACAGTTCAGGGTCATTGACATTCTCACGTCAGTGGTGGCTTGTGTTAGCATGGGTAAAGTACCCAGAAGTCCTCTGAATGACACCAGAGGCAGCCCAGTACTGCCAAGGATATTCAGCACCCTTCACTGAGGAGAGTTCCCTAATGCCATGGTGGCCCTCTTCTTCTGCCTGTGCCATAGGGTGATGGTTAAGGCACACTGATAATTGTTTGGCCGGGATGTTACTGGGGAAGATGGCGGTCACCTCACTGGAAGCCCAGCAGGCTCGGGGTAAAGGGTGTGTTGACCTTACTGTTGCCAACTAGCTCAGACAGAGGAAAGCCACTGTTTCATTTAAAGAGAGAGAGAAGCAGCCTCATGCTTTCAGCCCATTCTGCTAAGTTGTCGCCAGGCGCCATGTGGCCAGTAGAGAAGGACGCCAAGAGCTAGCTGGAGTTTTGCTGCGTAGGCTCCTTCCTCCCTGGCAAGAGCCATATCTCTTCCTGTGTTTGGAACACTGATCTTGATGGCTCAGGGACATGCGTGTCTGAAGAAGTGTCTGGAAGGTCCAGTACATGGCTGCAGGGACTCTGTGAAGCTCTGGGCTCCTTTGTAGACAGGAGTGTTGGCTCCAGGCTCACTGTGCTCCACGGCCAGGCATCTACAGCACATCAGAGGCCCCTGGGTGGCAGTGTCTCCCTTGACCACAAGCAGCCACCCCCAGGTCGCTCTGAAAAATACTTGAGAACCACAAAATACATAAGAAATAATGTTGTTCCCTGGTCCCTTAGGATCTGGCTGGAGAGAAATGTCACCAGGAAGGATGAAAAGATGCTCTTCTTTAAGGGGCCAGACTTATCAAGTGTTTTACTTGTGGTATATAGTTTAAATGCTACATTCCCTGGTGACAAGGCAGTCCCTTTGTAGAGGAAGAGCCAGAGGTCCAGAGAGGTCCACAAGCTGCTCCAGGCTGAATACAGGGAAGGGCAGAGGTGGGGTGGGCTATAAGCACAGGAGGGGCGTGAGGGCAGGCTCCGGTGACTGGACCCCTGTGAGTGGCCAGGTTAAGGGGTTCCAGCACTGAGCAGGTGTGGGCAGGAAGGGGGGAAACAACCCTATGAACCAACAACATGAAATCTGGTACTTCTGACCCCTTTGATCTCTCACCTTGTTCCCCAGGTGATGGCAGCCCCGCTGATGTGTTTGCTGTGGGATTTGAAGAGATGGTGGAGCTGAGCGCGGGGAATATTGTCAATGCCAGGTAAGGGGCCAGACATGGAGAGCAGGGTGTCCCTGGATCAGATGCCTTGCCAGGATCAGGGCTCCAAGCACTCCTGGAGCCAGCCTGTTTCTGGGCCAGCAGCCCATGGCTCTGGCTGTCTGGGTCCTCCTGGCTCCATTCCCTGCACACACTGGCTGATGGAGCGCTCCAGTCTTCTTCCCCTGCTGATTAAGCAGAAGGAGGCACTGGTGTGTGTCTTTTGTGAAGGGTTCCAGCCTGGGCATTGTGTGTGGTTGAGTCACACTGTCTCGGGAAGAGGGAGAAAGAGAGAGAGAGAGAGAGAGAGAGAGCGCCCGGCGAAAAGTGAGGAGAGAGGGTCCCTTGGTGGGTGCTGAGAAGTGCTCCTCTTCACACCAGGCAGGAAGGGGAGACCCCAAACCACTGAATCAGCACTTGATAGAAAGTCAACCAGACATTCACCCCCATGGGTGACCCAGTCTTATTTCAAAGAACTCTTTAATTTTTAAGATTACACATATTTATTATGTGGGTGTCTGTATACACACCAGTGCACCACAGTGCAATGAATGTGTCAGTCAGAGGATGACTTATGGGAATTGGTTCTCTCCTTCCACCATGTGGGTCTTGGAGCTTGAACGTGGGTTGTCAGGTTTGGTGGCAAATTCCTTTACCCACTGTGCTAACCCTTAAGGAGTTGGTTTTTTTGTTTGTTTGTTTTTTGTTTTTTTTTTTTTTTTTTTTTTTTTTTTTGTTTTTCGAGACAGGGTTTCTCTGTGTAGCTTTGCGTGCCTTTCCTGGAACTCGCTTGGTAGCCCAGGCTCGCCTCGAACTCACAAAGATCCGCCTGCCTCTGCCTCCCGAGTGCTGGGATTAAAGGCGTGCGCCACCACCGCCTGGCAAGGAGCTTTTAAAATAAATAAAGCAGACTTTTGGGAAGTCTTAGCAGAAGGTCTTTACTGTGCCTGGGTGTCAGGGGTCGGGGGAGCCACTGTGGTGTATAAAATACTGTCAGAGCTGGGCCTGGTGTCACAGCTGTCGCCCCAGCTACTCAGGAGGCTGCGGTAGAAGGATTGAAAAATCAGGGTCTGCCTGGGCTACAGAGTAAGTTCAAGGCCAACCTGGGCGAGTTAACGAGTTACTGCCTCAAAAAGTGAAAAGAAGGTTGGGGATGCTCAGCGGTGGTTTCCTGGCCTGGCATGCACAGTGCCCCAGGGTCAAGCCTCACTACCACCCCCAAAATAAAAAAAATAACTGAAAACAAAAATAAAGGAAGCAAAAATGTGTAGATGTCCATGGGAAAGATTGGTGCCTGGCACTCATTTGGGGGGCACAGGCAGCGTGAAATCGAACCCGTAGAAAAGACAGGTGGAGGGCTGAGGGGTTGGCAGAGGGAGATGGGTGCTTCCTACCAGCAGCCTGCTGCATCTTTGACTTCCTTGCCTTTTCAGCACCACCAACAGGAAGATGTGGGGCGAGCAGCTTCAGAAAGCCATCTCCCGCTCTCATAGGTACATCCTCTTGACTTCAGCGCAGCTGGTGGGCGTCTGTCTTTACATCTTTGTACGTCCGTACCACGTCCCGTTCATCAGGTAAGAGCACTTGGTTTCTGAGCGTCTGGGGAACAGGGGCTTGTGAGTCTGTGTTGTGTTCTGTGACTTCCTCCTGATGCCCCCCTCCTCCGACTCCAGCAGGAAAACAGGACCTGCCTTTATTCTCTCAACACACAGAGCAAAACTCCTGAGGGAAAAATGGGCTTGAATTGGATATTGTCTGGCAATTGTAAAGCCACCACGGGAAAATCCTAGCTCAGGAAACTGGTCTCCTGGGAGGAGTCAGGACTGATATCAAGCAAGCTCAGGCAGGGCAAGGAGCGGGCGTCGCATTCACATTTCCCGGACAGGAACGCTCTGAGCAAGTGCTGAGTGGACTGCTCGGGAAACACCGATAAGTTCGCCTCCTCTAGAATCCTATTCATTTTGCCTCATGATTACGGCTTTGTACGTGTAAGGAACTTAGGAAAGAAGTGTCTTTTAGAAGAGGGTGTGTGTGTGTGTGTGTGTGTGTGTGTGTGTGTGTAAGACACTGGAGGAGTTTGCCTTTTTCTTGCTTTCTCTTTGTCTCCTAATTGCTACGTGGTCTTGCCGGTGGCATTATGGTTACAATTGCTAAGGAGCGGCCCGAGACCTGGCCAAGCACCTCCATATAGAGAGGACCACTGGAATGCCCTATGGTGGCCCTTAGGCTCTGCATTCGTAATCTATTACCTTAAAAACACATTTAAGGTTCCACCCCTGCCTTTGTGTTACTAGGGCAGCTTGACCATGCCCCAAGTTGACTAGGAGAAATCTGGGTGAAGGTTAATGATAAGTCCTGAGGAGAGGCGAGATGGAAGAATGGCAGGTGTTCCTCACCCTCCTGAGGTCTCCTCACCTTGTCCTCAGTTTCCTGCCCTTTGGCCGGCCAC
>CABHPH010143192.1:0-13472 GCA_902168325.1 Peromyscus nudipes
TCCTTGACTTGGCAAACAAAGAAACAAACAAATAAACAAACAAAAAAGATAATTACATATAAACAGGCATGCCACATAATAGCATCAGGGACATAATACACTATCAGTTAAATTCAATCAAAAATTCAAGTCACATCTATTTCTCATATGGCATGTGTCTTGATTATTACCCTATTGCTGTGGGAAAAAAAAACATTGAAAAAGCAACTTAAGAAACCAAGGGTTTATCTTTGTTCTAGGATAGTCCATTAGTACTATAGGTGCTATAGATTAGCACATATATATAGTAAGTTAAGGCAAGGGAGTCCTGGTGACAGCAGCCTGGGGTAGCTGTTCACATTACATTTTCTGTGAGGAAACAAAAAATGATTATTGCTGAAGTTCAGCTAATTTTCCTTTTTTATGTATTTCAAGATATCAATCTATGCTGCCACCACTTTTGGGTTGTGTCTTCTCATTATATTACCCCAATCTTATTGACAGTGTCCTTTGCCCTACAAAAGCTTCTCAGTTTCAAGAGGTCCCATTTATTAATTGTTGCTCTCAGTGTCTGTGCTACTGGTGTTACGTTTAGGAAGTGATCTCTGGTGCCAATGTGCTCAAGACTACATCCTACTTTCTCTTCTATCAGACTCAGGTAACTGGATTTATGTTAAGGTCTTGATCCACCTGGACTTAAGTTTTGTGCAGGGTGACAGATATGGATCTATTTGCATTCTTCTACATATTGACATCCAATTATGCCAGCATCATTTGTTGAAGATACTTTCTTTTTTCCATTGTACAGTTTTGGCTTCTTTGTCAAAAATTAGGAGTTCATACCTGCACGGCTTAATGTCAGGGTCTTCAGCTCGATTCCATTGGTCCACATGTCAGTTTTTATGCCAGTAGCAAGCTGTTTTTAATACTGTAGCTCTGGAAACAACCTAGATGCCCCTCAACTGAAGAATGGATAAAGAAAATGTGGTATATATACACAATGGAGTACTACTCAGCAGAGAAAAACAATGACATCATGAGGTTTGCAGGCAAATGGATGGAACTAGAAAATATCATCCTGAGTGACGATGGGACTCAGAAGGACAAACATGATATATACTCACTCATAAGTGGGTACTAGATATAAAGCAAAGGATAACCAGACTGCAACCCACAGATCCATGGAGGCTAGCTAGTAAGGAGGACCCTAGGAAGGATGCATGGATTGTCCAATGATGGAGAAATGGATGAGATCTACATGAGCAAATCGAGGGGTGAGGAGAGGTAATGGAGGGCAAGGGACAGGGGATGAGAACTTAGAGGAGTGGGAGGTCTGAGCTGGAACGAGAACAGCATGGGAGAGCAAGGAAAGAGATACCATGATAAATGAAGACACCATGGGAATAGGGAGAAACAGAGTGCTAGGGAGGCCCCCAGGAATCCACAAGGATGACTCCACCATAGACTACTGACAATAGTCGAGAGGGTGCCTGAGCTGGCCTACTCTGGTGATCAGATGGCTAAATACCCTAACTGTTATCATAGAACCCTCATCCAGTGACTGAAGGAAGCAGATGCAGAAATCCACGTCCATGTCCCTGCCAGAACTCCAGGAGTCCAATTGATGAGAGAGAGGAGGGATTCTATGAGCAAGAGATATTGAGACCATGATTGAAAAAAGTACAGAGACAACTAGCCCAACTCGTGGAAACACATGAACTGTGGACCAATAGCTGAGGTGTCCCCATGGTACTGGACTAGACCCTCTGGATAAGTGAGACAGCTCTTTAGCTTGAACTGATTCGGGGGACCTTAGGCAGTGGGACTGGGACCTGTCCCTAGTGTATGAGAAGATTTTTTGAACCTAGTGCCTATGGTGGAACACTTTGCACAGCCTTGGTACAGGGAGGAGGGTTTTGGACCTGCCTCAACTGAATGTACCAGGTTCTGCTGACTCCCCATGTGAGACCTTGCCTTGGAGGAGGCAGGAAAGGGAGTGGGTTGGGGGGGTATGCTGGGGGGCAGGAGGAGGGAGGACAGGGTAATCTGTGGTTGGTATGTAAAATGAATAGAATATCTCTTAATAAGAAAAAGAAAAAAAAGAAATCACCCCAATCAAGACAGTTTTTCATAGGCATGACCAGTGGATATTGTAATCTAAATAGTCTTTCACATACATGGACAGAGGCTTCTTCCATTCAGGAGAATCTAGGTCCTGCCAAGTTAATTAAGTCAGTGTTAACCATCACAGAATGTTAGTTTTACTCTGTTTCTGAGAAATTTAGAAATTATTATGAGCAATACAGCTAAATTAGAAGACATGGTACTTGCAGAAATGTGAGAATATCTAGAAGCACTGAAATTTGAAGTACACAGATAAACTGAATTTCACAGGAAAAAAAAACTGTACCCATATTAATGATTCTACAAGGCTAATTAACAGTCTTGCTGGGGGTATTTTCTCAATGAGAGTCCCTCTTCCAAAATGAGTTTAGCCTGTGTCAAGGGAACATGGAAAAAAAAAGAACAAAAGGCTAAAACAAGGCAAGATAAATCCTATCAGCATATACAAACAAATTTATATTAGCCTCTCAAGAAACTCAGAGAGCATGTGACAAGTCAAACACACACAAAGACACGACGTGCTTACGTACACACACAGAGAAATTATATTTTACATATTTATGTTTAAAAACTGGAATATTTACATAATTTTTCACCTGCCTTTGTTGTGACAGGGTCAAAAGTTTCTCACACTGATTTAATGATCAGTATAGAGTTGGAAATGAAGAAAGGACAGACACAGTCTAGGATCAGGTAGGGTTCTCTAATTCTAGTACTTCAACTTGAAACCTTGATGTGTATATTAGATATTACAGGGACTTTTAGTTAGCTAAACTCCATGGAAGATTCTGTAGTCAAGCAGTTCCAAGATGTAAACATTTATGAAGAGAACATATAGTTGTCAGTATTTGTACATACTGAACAATCATAAATAAATACTCATACTCAACTTCCCAAGAAAACCTTTTTCATTTCTCATTGAGCCTGGCCCATATGGGTTACAGCTTTACCAATTTCCCAAGTCCCAATAGGTCTTGGAGTCCCTGACTGTATGTGTCTATATCAAAACACACTCACATAGAGCTTTTTCTTCTCCTTACAAGAGAGAATGGGAAAACAAGACCTTCGTCGGGGTAGAGAAAAAAAGCTATAGAACCCAGAAAGCCATGCAGCTCTTGTCAGGAAGACATTTGCTTCCTCCTGAGATTAATGAAGAATATTGTCTGTCTTCTGACATTTTTCTAAAATATACAGATTATTTTTCACTTTTCTAACTCCACACATCAGATGAATACAGACAAATATTTATTCTTTTGATACAAACTCAATATAAGATATAGTAGGACTTAAGAGTCTTCTGAGTACCAACCATGGAAGAGAGTACCCACATACTTTATAAGTAGATTCTAGACTTTGAGCATGTTGTGGTAGCTGCATAGAATGGACTTCTCTAATTTCAACGGATTCCATTAGCTCTTGACCGTGGGAGATTACATTGGGATATTTGGTGCTAGGTAGTAGACATTCAACATTTTCCTTCAATGTTTGTGGCATTCTTCTTCCTTTTGCTATGTTATGTGAGTTGGGGTCCTTTGAAAACTCATAAGTTATAAACTGAAGTGAGTTAGGTCACATCTGTGTTGGAACATTTCTTTGTTTACCAGCAACCAATAATTTTGCTGATGGCCACTACCCCATTATCCTGTGCACCTGAGTGGATATGTGAGCAGAGTGTTCTGCTGAGCCACAATGTGCACATAAGATGAACAGGAAATAATCTTCAGCTATGTTAAGATATTGAGGCTGATGGGTTCATTGTCTTTCAGCCTGGCCTAGCAGACATTCTGGCATCTCGTCAAATATCCTTTTCAATTTGTTTGCCATCACGGACACTTTCCCTTGACTATACATTCTATTTTATAAACCAGGTTTGCTTAAGCTTCCAAATGATAAAATTCATCTTTGTGATCTCAATTTTTCTTCTCTTCTAACGTAGTAATGAGCCATGTTTCAGCAGCTTTCCACTATGTTCTCAGGAGTCAGTCTGTTAACATAAACCTTCAGTTATTCACAGTTCTGTAGACAGGTAAGATATCTGCTATCCACACATAGGAATTCAGGTGTTTCTAAATAAGGAGATGTTGTCATTTCTCGAAATATGTTTAAAAGGTTTCCATCTTACTACTTTCCAAATAAGATAACATTAAATTTTAAGTGTTTCCCATGATGCCAGACAGTGTAGTAACAATGATAGAAATGCATCCAAAAATAGATGAATAGCAAGGGACCATTTCCTCCATACTGCTGAGGTAGGCTCAACCAGTGTCATTGTGAACCGAAGAGAAGGCCCACCGAACAATTTCTAAACAACAATTCTTTGCCTTATAAATGATGAGTCAAAATGTTCCATTCCTTGACCAGTTGCGACAGAAGCCCCTCTCTCTAGTTAACCAAATTCTAGTTAAACTGATCTTTTTCTTCCAGCTCTTACCCCTCTTCCAGTCTATAGCCACATCAAGCACAATGCCCTCCTTTGCTACTCTCCAGAGCATGCAGTTACTTCAGGTGAGACATGTCCCTCACCAACTGTCTTCATGGTCTCCCCCACAGCCTATACACTGTTTCTCCTGCCTAATGGGTACACCTCCTATTTAATTTTAAGTCCTTTGTGTTTTAACTGTTCATATTTTTTTCGCATCTAACGATTTTGAACTTGTTATTTAAGGCTTATTACATATACATACAGAATTATTATGATTTCCATCTTTCTATTTTCTTGCCTTCCATCAGTTAAAGGTAACATAATAATTATTACTATACCTAAAATAAAAGGAATTAGTAGAAACATTATGAGAGAATTAAATTTTTGTAGTAAGTTATAGCCACATAGAGATTTTTGTTAGCACCAATCACCATGATAGGTGTTACTTTTCAGTAGTGGCTTTTCTAATTCTTTTTGAACTTTAGTTTCCTTGATTTCCCCATTTGGATAATTGTATAATCACATTTTGCTGGAGAAATTCTATTTACTGTTTCACAAGGACCACTGCTCATGAGATGATCACTCAGCCTGTTTTTCTTTATTAAATCCTGAGTTTAATAGTAGCCCCCACAAAATCCTCATGAATTCCTAATGCAGTTTTCAGTCACCCCTTCCTTCTCAAATACTTTTTGCCTGTGCACATGACCTCACGGCCTATGCATCTGCCATCAAGACAGCATAACTCTGATTTGTAGTTTCTTATTTTATGACATTATATAATTGTCATTTCTTGAAAGAAATCCTTGCTGGAAAAGATGGTAACAATAGAACATTTTACAAGACCTACATTATTTAATCTTGATTGCTATCATATAGGAAATGCAGTAGAGAAGTCCAAAGATCTTTGACATTGCTAGTCTGGTCAACTCCACTGTGCCAAAATAATATGACTTCAAGACGAACCCCGTTTCCTATGTGTCTGCTCCTATTCTACCAGAGAGAACACAATTGCTTCTAATAACAATTTACACAGGAGCAAAGTACAAATCCATATCAAGGGAAAAAGCTATGGAAGGCAATCACATTTGAAAGATGTTACCCATTGCCGGGCACACAATAAAGAAATCTTTTTGTATTATGATGTAGAGCAGTTAGCATCCTATTGAACACTACTGAATAGGACCTTGATTTTTCACTTCGCACAGAAGAAATCCATTGAAATATTTGATTCAAACAAGGGATCCTGTACTCTAAAGGTGAATCTAAGTACTGTAGAAAAGAATCTGCTTTTCCACCAACTTCTCTTTCCTTTTTTAAAGAAATCGTTCCCCTCAATATCTCTTCTAAAGGTAGACAGACTTCTAAATTCCGTCTAAACTCCTCCAATTGCACTATTTTTTCAGGATGAACTAAACTTGCATAATGCTCAATAAATACACAGTCTTTCAAAACAGAAATTGATAGATGTTTCAGAGCTTAATCAATACCTAAGTACCAAAACACTCACACAAAAATTGTAACTTTTAATTTCCAAGTTCATTATCCAAAGTCCTTTGCAAAAAGACAAATTGTCTCAATGAACCATTCACAATCACAAGAAGCTTTGAGCACCCATAGATCTTAAATTTCATGTCTGGAAACTTTAGTTTGGGTTGAGCATCTGTGAAATATAATACAAAACTGTGACTACGAAATATATATTTCATATATATATTTATAGTTTGTGATATAAAAGTAATACGTCTAAAAAACAAATATCTAAATTTAAAACATTTGACAAATAGAATAAACACCAACTGTGTCTGATGACATTGGGCCTCAAATTGTTACATTCTAATACATTTGGTTCCATAAAGCAGATGACCTTCATTTATATAGTATTGTAATAAGAGATTATGTTAATTTTCTGGAAGTAGAACTAATCTGGACAGTTATCATTCCAGAGAGCTGGATCTTGTCTTTCCTAAAAATCCAGAAGTTAAAACTCTAACATTGCCCTTTGATGGTTAGGAGAACTTTTCTCATATTTGGCTTCCTTTCCAATGTAGGGACCACCGGAGAAAGACAATTGTATTCCCTTCACTAATCACTAAGATTGTCTTGCTTCTGCTTAAACCACGGCGGTTTCTTCATATACCTGCAGATATCACTGGACTTGTGATATAAAAATTTTCAAATTCTTTATTTGAGCTTGAGTCTACTAGATGTAATATCTCCAAAATACAATTTTAAGGTAAGTATCATTAGAAATGGTGTGGAGAGATCTGAATTTATTTCCATAATAATACTACACGTTTCTAGATTGGAAACACATATATTCATAAGCAAGAGAGATTTCATTTAATTCTAAAGAAAATAGAAACAATGGGTTTTTACATTGTTATTTTATTTTATTTGTATTTTTCCAACATCACAGATACAGGCTTAGGCTGTCCCCTGATGTTTTAGCACAGACCTGTGAAAGAGGGAACTTCAATATTTAGATTTCACTTCATTTACTGTATGTCCATCTCTGACCCACAGTGTTTTAACTTTTCTTTCCTCTACTCACAGCTACCATCTTTCAAAGAGGATCTAGATTTACCTAAGAGTGGAAATTGCAAGTTGATCCACACAAGGGCTGAATACCACAGATGTTCAGGTGGAAGATAGAAAATTAGTCTTTGACCCAGTGGAAGCCCAGATTGGACTGGAGTCAGCATTTGATTCCTACACAGGACACTCCTGTGAGCTGTATAGTTTCATGTATTCCACTTCTAAAGGTGAATTTCTCTCTTTGTAGTACTCATTATCTCCTCAAATACCAATTGTTCAGTAAGCCTGTGCAGCTCTGCAACCTGTGTACAGAAAACTAAGGGATGGATCTAAAGTTTCCCCTGAGACACATCAGGGAAGAGTACTGTGGTTTCTCTTCACTTACTTTTGGAAAGTACAGCATATTGTTGACAATGTTCTTAGGTCTTTAAAACATATACACTTCAAGTCAGTGCAAGAGATTATCTGTTGAGGTGCTCTATATGTGACTATATACCTGCATTAGCTATGCACATGTTACTGAGACAAAGTACCTGACCACAGCAGCTTACTCTGATTCACAGTATGAAATGTGTTACATCCTGGTGGTGTGGTGTATGTGGCAGATGGTCATGTTGCATCCACAGTGAGGAAGCAATGAGTGATGGATGATGGTGCTCAGCATTCTTTCTCTCTTTTATATACCCTGGCACCTCTGCCCAGGATATGATCTCCCTGTTTGTAAGATGTTATTCTTATCTCAGTTATCTCTGACTCAAGCCTCTCTCATAGGCATGCTCAGAAGCTTGTTTCCCAGGAGATTCCAGATCCCATCCATCTGACAATCAATGATAACACATTACAGCTAGAGGTAATATTTAGTATTATTTACCTAAAAGCACAGCTATTGTTATACTTTGTGAAACAACAGTTTATCAGATTGCATCAATAGGTACAATGGTCTTGTCTTACATGACTGCTTATCATTACCCACAGACAGTGCTCCGACAGTGCACTGACCTGACAATGTGTATAGCTAGCCCTTTCCTTCAGGGCTAGTTAGTAAGGCCACCTTCCCCCCAAAGTACTAAATTCTGTTATAGTGACTGGTAATACTTTTTAAAAATATTTAGTTAGTACTTAGTTTTTGAGAATGAGTATTATAGATAGAGGTACACATGTGCAGCATGCATGTGAACTGTCCATGAACAGAAGTCAGTGTTGGTTATTGTGAAATTAGAGTCACACATGGTTTTGAGCCACCACACAGGTTCTGTGAACTCAATATGATCATCTACAAGAGCATCAAGTACCCTTGATTGTTGAGAAAACCCTGCAGCCCCAGTGATTATTAATTTTTGAATTTTGATAAAAATTTACATTTTGTACCTAAATTTTCTGATCCAGAATTCTATGACACAGTCTCAGAAACTATTTAGGGTCCAGTTGCCACACTTCAATGTAGAAACCTGTCACCTCCCACAGCTGTCCAGCGAAAGGCATTTAACCTTTACTCCTTCCACAAAATAATTTCAGTAATTGTCACACTTCAGCTGATAGGATTTTTCTTACGTGACATATAGTCACAAAACTAATCTGAGGGTTCTAGGTTTCATGCCAAATCAGCACGACAAATTCTGTTGTCACTAAGCAATAATGCATGGAAGAAAAATATGGTTTGGGAATAAAGTGGCAAGTTACTATTTTTCTCATCGACTACAATGCATTCATCTTGTAAGAGTGTCCTTGCTATAAATGGCTTCAATATATTATTAAAATGAACATGCATTTTCATTTTAGAGATATGGATATACTTGAAGCAAGAATACTTTCCTCTTGCTTCTCAAATAGTGTAGAATATCGAGCTGTACAGCCATGTATGCCAAGGGCAAAACAAAACAAGCCTTACCATATCCTCAAATATGATACAATCCCTTCTTGCCTAAGACTGTGAACACACGGTGATTCTCTTAGGAGAAAACACAAAAGCTTTTGCTAAGAGATGTAAGTGTTATACATCTCAAGACAGTACAAGCAGAGTTGACTCAGTCACCCATAAAAGCAGGTTATTTTTTTAAAATGTTGCTGTGAGTTGATATGAACATAAATCTGAAGACAAAACCTATTCAAATGGATTTTTCTACAGGAATCAGGTAGGCAATATATTTTAAAGTCATAAAAATAACGAAGCAGAAAAATAAATTCAAACTTCAAATCCTCAAAGTCACCCAGTATTTAAAAGATCAAACGGAAAAGATGCAATCAATTAAATTTTAGGAAATAGAAAGATATATTAACATCAGTATAAAACAACAAACACCAAGAGCTAAGTAGATTTTCTGAAAATTAAAACAATGGTAAAGAAAGAGCATTTATTATCCACTCAGAAAAACTAGAAAAAAAATGAATAAATTAGAAGTTCTAATGTGATTTCTGTAGCTGTGATTCTATGACCAAAAGTAATTTGTTTTGAAATTTATTTATTTCATCTTACACATCTGGTTAATAGTTTATCAATAAGAGAAGTCAGAGTAGGATCAAGGCAAGAACTTGGAAGGAGGAACTGAAGCAGAGATCATGGAATAACCCTCCTTGTTTTCTTGCTGATCAAGAACCCATGAGAAATATAAAGTAGCACAGAAAAGTAGAGGGACAGTATGAACATAAACTTCCACAGAAAAGATAGGAAATCAATCCAAGGTGTGCATAATCTGAGATTCAGATGCATAAAAACAAGAGCTGTGATAGGAACAATGTGTGAAGCTATATTGATTGAATGCATCTTCCAACTCATGATGATCTTCTGCATGCTCAGGAGCTTCAGCAAATTTCCATGAAGGACAAAAACAAAACAAAACAAAAACCCAGAAATCCATCTGTATTCACATCAAC
The DNA here is from genome assembly GCA_902168325.1 of Peromyscus nudipes. Taxonomy (NCBI): domain Eukaryota; kingdom Metazoa; phylum Chordata; class Mammalia; order Rodentia; family Cricetidae; genus Peromyscus; species Peromyscus nudipes. Next base: position 9,932 of record CABHPH010143192.1, read on the forward strand.
ACACCACAGAATATCAAAGAAAATAACAACAACAAAATTAGGGAAAATGGCCAGTGAAAAGAGTTCAAAGGAGCAAGTTGCCTTCAGAGAACCATGGAGTACAGCAGCAAATAGACAGTGGCGTCTATTTGGGAGAAGATAAAGAAGCCAGCCTTTCTCTCTCTCTCTCTCTCTCTCTCTCTCTCTCTCTCTCTCTCTCTCTCTCTCTCTCTCTCTCTCTCTCAACACACACATACACACACATACATATATACATATATATACATACATATATCACAAAGGAATGCTGATACTAGGTGAAACCTGGAGATGCCAAAAGAAAGTAAAGATTAAAGAAAGACATAACACTGAGATAATTCCACCAAATCTTGATTTTATAAAATTACAGTAGAAAGTAATGATTTGTGTTTTATAATAAAAGATATGTAGGTTTATAGCTGGTTCAGGGTAATCATTTCTCAATGTAGATCTATATCAAACATAAACGCTATCAAAAGTGTTGTAACATATACATATCTTTATATTTTCTCAGATTCATTCACTTTACATGTATGAGTGTTTTGCTGGCATATGTGCATTTTACTACATGCGGGCCTGCTGCCTAAAGAGGTCAGAAGAAAGTATTTTGTCTCCTGGAACTAGAGTACAAGACAGTTTTAAGCCATTATATGGATGCTAGGAGCCAAAATTCCCCAGCAGGAGTAACAAGTACTCTTAACTGCTAAGCCATCCTGACCCTGAATATGTATTTTTATTCATCAGTCAAATAAGAATTAATCCAAATGATAATTAAGTGTTGAAAACAATACCCTTTCTTTAGAAAAGAATTCAGCAAAATGGGATCTAAGTAAAAGAGGCCCAAACACTTGTTTTTCCCTCTCATATACAGAATATAAATAAAATAGGATAGCTGTGTTTTCTATTTATAAACTGCATTGTATGTGTATGACATGAATGTAAAAAGATGATTATAAAAGAGTACAAAGAGTTCTGAATGGAAGAGGAGGCACAAGAGCAGGTAACGGAATCTAGAAGTTGTGAGAGGAAAAAGAGGGTTAGGGAGAAGAAAGGAAATCAGAAAGGAAGCTCAGGTATGAAGATGAGGAAGGCAAAGTATAGTGACAAACAAGTATAAAACTTCTCAAAGAAACCCATTTGTTTTTTACATTTTGTCATTGATTTTTTGTGGGTTTCACATCATGCATCCAGATCCTATCCATCTCCCTGTCCCTTTATATCAGGACTCTTGCCCTTACAACGTCCTACCCAAAATAAATAAAGTTAAAAATAACAACAACAACAACAAAAACCCAAACATACAGAAAAAAAACAAACCACAAAACAATAAAAAAGCCAACATACAAAAAAGCAAAAACAAAAAACTGGATCTACAAGTCCAGACCTTTCACATGCTCTAGCATTTCATAGATTCTGTGGTTATTGGGGTAGGATAATTCAGAGCCCTGGTTCTGGGCCTGGTTGTTCAGCTGGGTTGCCAGCTTTCCCTCATCATACCACCAGGACAAGCTCTCCAGCATTGCCCGGTTAGCTGACCCACTGCAGCAGGCAGCATGGAGAGGGCCCAGTTCTCCTGCTCTCCTGCCCTCTGGGTTAGCACTACTGGTTTGCCCAGGTGAGGTGCGGAGCCTGCTTTCTCATGTACTGCAGCCAGAGAGGGGCAGGGCCAGCCCTCCTGCTCTTACGCTCCTGAGGACAGCTCTCCTCTCTGCCATGGTGGAAAGGGGTGGAAGGTGAGGTCGTCTTTCCCTCACCCATGCCAGCACATGATATATGGGGTGAGGGTGAGGTCAGCTTTCTTGCTCTCATGTGCTCAGGGCCAGCTCACCTGTATCCCCACCAACAAGGTCAGCTCTATTGTGCTGCCCAGGCAAGATGCAGGGTCTGCTCTCCTGTGTGCTTCAGCCAGTGAGGTGCAGGACCCGCTTTTCCACTCTCCTGACCCCAGGACCAGCTCTCCTTCTTGAGGGCTGCAGCCTGTGAGGGGCAGAGTCAGCTCTCCCGCTCTCATGACCACATGAGCAGTTTTCCCACCTGCTGTACCTGCTGTAGGTGTTCAGGGGCAAAGGGGTCATCTATCCCTTGCCCATGCCACCAAGTGACAGACAGATAGTGGAGTCAGTATTGTTGTTTGTTTGTTTTTTTTGCTCTTTTGGGGGCCTGTCACCCAGCTCCCACATAAATCATTCGCAGAGGCTTATTCTTACTTTTAAATGCTCGGTCTTATCTTGACTTGTTTCCTGACAGCTTTTCTTTCATTATCTCATCTACATTTTGCCTCTGGGCTTTTCCCATTTTTTTTTTTTTTTTTTTTTTTTTTTTTTTGTAAATCTTACTCCTACTCTCTGGCTTGCTGTGTAGCTGGGTGGCTGGCCCTGGATCTCCCCGCTCAGAGTTCTCCTTCTATGTATACTCTCTGCCTTCCAGCCCCACCCATCCTTTCTCCTGCCTTGCTATTGGCCATTCAGCTCTAGAGCACATTAGGTATTCTGGACAGGCACAGTAACACAGCTTCACAGAGCTAAACAAATGCAACATAAACAAAAGTAACACACCAAAAAAACTATTCCCCAACAGGTCAACTCTCCCCCTCTTCCTCCTTCAGGTCCTGATTACCTGAACTCACAAATGGGGTCACCACCTTTGTACTGCCCAATGAGGTGCAGGGCCCACTCTCCTGAGGGCTGCAGTTGGTAGGTTGGGGAGGGCCAGTTCTCCCTAGTGCTGCAACCAGTGAGTGGTGGAGACAACTCTGTGCTACCTTTCCTTACCGTCTTCCATGGAGGCCGTGGCAGTGCCATGGCCCTCAGATACTAATGTAGGCCAAGATGGAGGTCTGGACCCCATTTGTCTGTGTGGCTTTTGTTGGCAACACAGGCCAAACACACCAACACAGACCCTAGCTGCAGTTGGACCATGGACACAGACATAGTCCTCATCAGCACCCTGAGTCAGGATGTCACCATTGCACTCATTGGCAATGCAGGTCACTCAGGTGGGGATGGACCCAGCAGCTGCTTGGCCCTCAAACATCATCATGGCCTCAGGTGGCAGCCCAGATCCTGGGTATCCACATGGCTGTCGATTGCAACAGGAGCTCTGGGCATCAGCACAGACCCTGGTTGAGGTAGGGCCATGGACCTAGACATTGCTTTTGGCAGCAGTCCGGCCCTGGATATCACCATGGATCCCAATGGTGGCAGAGGCCTCTTAGAATGACATGGAGTCTGTAAGGACATCTTCCTCTGATACCAACATGGTCATGGATGGTGGTCTAGGCTCTGGGTTTCTTCAGAACTTTAGGTGGTAAGTGGAGCTATGGACTTCAACTGTGCAGGGCCATGGATCCAGACATGGTACTTGGCAACAGGCCAAACCCAGACATCACCATGGCCCAAGGTAGCAAGCAAGTCACTCATGTCAGCTGGTTCCTCACTGCCCTGGACTCTTTAGATATGCATCTCTCAGCAGCACATATACTTCTCTCTCTCTCTCTCTCTCTCTCTCTCTCTCTCTCTCTCTC
>CABHPH010143192.1:13572-35779 GCA_902168325.1 Peromyscus nudipes
GTTGGATTCTCTCTCTCTCTCTCTCTCTCTCTCTCTCTCTCTCTCTCTCTCTCTCTCTGTCAGTCTCTGTCTCTGTCTCTGTCTCTGTCTCTCTCTCTCTCTCATTTTCCCACCATAATGGTGCCTGAATACCTGGTTTCACAAGGCACCATGCAACTGGCAGTTGATCTCTCAAAGAAACCCATTTCATTGAATGATGACCATAAAATTATTTTGAAGAAGATGGAGGGTAAAGAAAAAACATACAAGATTTTAATTTGTTAAAGTGATTTGACATCTTTGTGTACAACACATAAACAAGTTGCTAAGAATTTACGCAAAAATTTCCAGGCTAGCAACTTGCTAAAACTGCATAATCTTAACACAACAAGGATATCAAATATGAAAGAAAACATGTTAAATTCAAATTTATATTACTGTAATTATAAATTTAATGCAACAGTTATTTTTTTTAAAAAAAATCAATGCATGAAATCAGAACAAAACAAGTGAAAGAGTACATGTAACACTAGAGGATGTGGACACTGAAGCTGAGGAATCAATGCCACACAACATTCACAAGAGACAATGTGAGAGATTAGCATGAAAAAACAATTACCTATAAAACAGCAAAATTATGAAAGTTCAGGAAAAATCAAACACGATAAAGGAAAACAGTCCTGAACTTTTACAGATTAATAATATAGATTGTAAGTGATAATGTAAAAATTAACAAAAATACGAGAGTTAAAATGAACCACAGTTGTGACTGATTGAAATTTCTCTATACACCCACCACATTTTTATTTAAGTAGATGAGCTATCACTGTGAATATAAGCAATCTGAGTGTCAGAAATAGCCATCTTCATAATGTAAATGTTCACAAGTCATTGTAAACCTGCAGAAGACAGTTTTATCATTTACAAGGACAACTGGATTACACCCAACATAAGTGGGCCAGAAAGCAAACACAACCAATAAATACACATAAAGAGAACTCACAGATATCTTGCTCTCTTTAACATTATTAAAAAAAATATTCTTTTTATTTTCAATCATATGTCTATGTGTGCATCTGTGCAAAATATATGTAAAGGAGTGCAGGTGTCCATGGAGGTCTAGAGAAGGTATCAGATCCTCTGGTGCTGAGGTAGGGGGATTGTAAAAAAATTCAATATAGATGCTGGGGACCTGAACTTGGACCCTTTGCATGAACAGCACATATTCTTAAATTCTGAGTTATTTATCCACCCCTGAAAGCTTATTCTGAAACAAGTGATTAAACAAAATTAACCCCATACTTTTTGTTAGGAAATTAAAATATCTATCTTGAATTTATTAAACATCTCCTTTCTCTCATTGTAAAATATAATATATCTGTAAGTGAAGCAGGAATGCACCCAGGCTTTATGCTCATTATAGATCCTATGATATTTGCTTTTACTTTCTTTTATAACATGCTTTTAACTATGTTCCTAATATGTAACTTTTGAACATCTGTATCATTTTATATTTAAATCCATATGTATTTAGTAAATTATTACTTATTTCTTTCCTTAGGTTGGAGCATTGTAAACTATCAATTAAATATTTTGATATTTTGAGGAGACCAATATGGGTATAGGACTTGGTAGTATAGGATGCTCAGAAGGCTGAATTTAACATAGAATGTTGTACAGCAAATTCCAATTCAACTTGGACTACTGAGTGAGCTATTATTTCAACAGGAGAAAAAATGAAAAGGAAGAAAAACATGTGTTTGTAAGATATGCAACCAGCAGTTTTTAAATTAACAGAAAAAAATACTGCAAGCTCTTTATTTTCCATTACCCTTTGGTAATATGACACTTCTGAAGACTTTTTCTTGCATGTATTTTTTTTTAAGGTAACATTAATTCCTTTTCCTTCTTAAGCTTTAGCCATATGTCATTAATTCTCATTGAGGTTAGGTTTTAGCTAGCTCATATTAAAGTATTGATTTTAGATGTTATCCTATTATCTTGCCAGATGGCATGCCAGAGTGAAATCTCATCTTGGGAGCTTACAAAATGAAATAACCTATTTTCCAGAAATAGAAGGTGGATGCATGAGGATGCTCTTCAGAGATGTTTAATTTCTAATGACGAGAAAACACAAAAAGACAAAAACACACTTACCACACTGAAAATAAAGTATGACAGACATAGTCCTGAGAACGCTAAATGATAGATTTGGAATGAAATTACAACAACTTTTCATATCAGCAGGAGTTTCAAAGCATAAATAGCTTTGCTTTACTATGAAGAGTAAAGTCAATTAATGTGCAAGTTTAAAGTGGTCTTTGGCTCACTACCTTTTTCCGTGATATAAGTAGTTTCAAAACTTTCCCGTAAGTACACAAAAAATAAAGTTATAGATATGATGAACTAAACACCAGAAACTGGTAATTAATGTTCCTTTACTGAAGAAAAAAATCAATAATTCAGATAAAAGATAAGTGAACATCCTCATCAGCAGAACGGTATTCAAAAGAGAAACAAACCTTAGGTGTTTGCAGTCACAGTGTCTGACAGCATATATTTGGTATATTTTATTAATTGTGTGAATCATTACAGGGGGAGGCACGGGAATACACCCTTTAATACAGTTATACTCTGATCGATTGCTGTTGCCACAGAAATGCCTAGCAGGTGCCAGAAAGTATCAACTCTGGTTAAATTAACACCTTCATTCCTCACAGAGTTTCTGTAACTTACACAAAATTACACTACTCCTATGCATTCTTGGTTAATATGATTTAATGCTTGCACATAGATCTCAATGCTTCTGGCTGCAAAATCTATTGCAGAAATATAAGCAGGTTCTAAGAGGCAGGAAGATGGAACTACAGTGAAACTCTGTGGAATAGATGTTTTGCAAAGTGAAAGGACAGGAGAAAGGTGGTAGTAACAAGAATTTTTTCATTGTGGATATGCTAAAGTAAAAACTGCATCTGGAAAAGTAGACAGCAGAAGGATATTTCTTTAACTTTGTGATATTCATTGCTGGCATTGAAAAATAAGGACTGAAAAAGCATACAAATTATCATGTGAAAAATTCAAAAGTATAAACAATAAGTCTTTACACGGGTTTGCTTCAATTTTATAGCACTGTAAATTTTAATATTATAACAAACTACAGTGTTTTAATATTTTCTGAAATACAGCTAAATATAATCACATTCCTAAGCTTCCTACAATCTGGTATCTACATTCACTGCTTTGCTTACAGTTGAGACAAAATTAAGAAAGGGAAGTTAAGAAGGGAAATATTTACTTGAGCTCATGCTTGTAAGGACACAGCCCACTGTGGAGGAGAAGCCATGATGGCTCCAGCTGTGGCAACTGCTGAAATATGACTACAGTGTTCTCATAGTATACAGTGCCAGAAATCAAAGAGAGAGGAACGCTGAATTCAGATTACTCTATCCTTTTATAAACCAGTCCTAAACTTTAGACCATGGGATTCCAATAACGACTTTCAGGTGGGTCTTCCTTTCAGTTAAACCTCTATGGAAATACCAACACAGAACAGAGTAGAGATTTGTCTAATTGATTCTAAGTCCAGTCAAGTTGACAGTGAAAATTAACTCTTATGCTATCATTCATAATATTAGCCTTTTAAGAATTTTCTTCCTCATAAATAATATACCATACATTTTAAAACTGAATTCTCTTTTTATTTAGGGGTTTCATCTATGAGCTAATTGCATCCAGATCATTGCCACCACTCCAACTCCTGTCTTCTTCCCCATATGCCTCTCAAATTCATGATATCATTTTCTGTAACTATTATTGATACAAAATCACACATGTCCCAGAAACAGTCCATTTCTCTTGACATAATTTCCAGTTGTATACTGTAACCAAATGGATTGTGCTGGCCGCCAATGATTAGGACTTGGAGATGTGATGGTTTTCACGGTAGCTAAAGGCTTTCAAGGTAGCTCATGCCTGTGAGCTACATTTCCTTCATTTTTTTGCTTGTTCCTGTAAAATCAAGCACTGTGGGGATTTGAATGAGAATGGCTCCCATTGGCTCATATATTTAAAGGTCTGTTTCCTAGTTCATGGAACTATTTGGGAAAGATTAGGAGGTGTCACCTTATTGGAGTGGGTGTGATCTTGTTGGAGGAGGTGTCACTGGGGTTGGACTTTGAAGTTTCAAAAGCCTCTATCAGGCCTAGGCTCTCTCACTCTCTGCTTGAAGATCAGGTTGTAGACCTTAGCTAATGCAGTAGTACCTCACCTGCATGACACCACATTCCCCATCATGATGTTCATTAACTAACACTCTGAAATTGTAGCAAGTCCCCAATTAAATGCTTCCAAAGTTCTTGCTCCCATTGTTTCTTCACTGCAATGGAACAGGAACTAAGACAGGCATTTCCTCACTACCTAAAATGACTCTTACCAGCTTCTCGATATAAGCTTATAGGAGCTATGCTGACTTCTGTCCCTTCAGATATTCGTGAGTATAACCTGCAGATGTGCCCCGGCATCTGCCAGGGGTTGTAGATGCTAAATACTCAACCTTTCCCACTACAGTCATTCACTAAAGCAATGTTCACAACCCAACCCCTCACAGGCCCCTCACATAAGTGAGTTTGGAGGTGGATCCTCTTGCTATTTTGACTGTTAGATATTACACTATTCAACTGCATTCATGGAGAAATCCAAAGGGTTATATACAAAGTAATTTCTCATCTCTAAAATATGCCTACTATTCAAATCATTGGTTTCCCAATAGACATCAAATGATTCAGTGTAAGCATTTGCCTTTTGTTTGATAGTTTTATGTTGCAGTAGAAAAATAACCTGAGGTCAATTGTTAACTAAAGGTGAATGACATATTTGGGGTCAGGTTTTAGGAGATGACAGACAATGGTCACTTATCCTTGCTGTTATGGATAGTGCTATGATTCAATTCACCATGGTAGGAAGTTGCATTGGAAAAAATCTTTTCACATCATTGTTTTGTGAAGCATAAGAAGCAGAATGAGGAACAGTGGTTTCCAGCAGCTCATTCAAGAGCATTTCTCCAGCAATAAACATTTTACACACTAACCCTCACCTGGTAAATGTCCCAACACCTCCCACTGTCCAAAGACCAAGTATTTGGCATAGAAGCCTTTAGCTACCATGAAAACCATCACATCCACATCACTCTTGGGAGAGTAGATTGCCCTCTTTCTCAAGAGTGATGGTGGAATGAAGGGTGTGCTCTGGGAGATTTGTGGATTCTTTAGAGAAGAGCAGTCAGAAGGAATTTTATCTCTATAAAAAAAATCAAAGTGCTTCCCACTGGATTTTATTGCTCTTAAAAAAATCTTCCTACTCAAGATAAAAACTGTCAAAAGTGCCAGAATCTTATATTAAAACAATATGTGGATAAAATGGGTTTTAAGATTCACACAAGTTAGGGTTTACATTAAGTCAGAATGGAAGGGGATAAAAACATAATGCATTATCAGTATTTTCTCATGTGTGTACATGTGTGGTATGTCTTTATGCCTGTTAATACTGATACACATGTGTGTGCACATGTGAAGGCTGGGGATGGATACAAGGGATCTTCCTCAACTGCTGCTCACCATATTCATCCAGGCATAGCTTGTAGACATGAATAGTCTGGTTAGCCTTCTTGCATCTGGACCCTCTGTTTCCACTTACTTGTAGACGAAATTCTAAACAGTCTTATTAAATAAGAAACACAGAGCCAAATACGGAGTTAAAAGCCCAAGAGATCATAACACTAGCAAATAGCCTTTAGCTTACCACTCACTGTCGTAGCTTCCCCAGAGAGAGACCTTCTTCCTGTGTGACTGTCTTTTTATTGCCTTTCTGTTCTGCCTTCTCATTGGCTCTAAACCCAACCACATGATTTCCTCATCTCTGCCTGTCTATACAGACCTCCAGGTCTCTATGGTTGGTACTGGGATTAAAAATTCATGTCACCACTTGGCTGTGTCCTTAACCACACAGAGACTCTGAGTGCCATGTGATCGGATGAAGGGCATGTGCCATCACTGCCTGACTTCTATCTACTAAATGGCTCACTTTTAGCGCTGATCCCCAGGCAACTTTATTTATTAACATACAAATAAAATCACATTTCAACACAAATAAAATATCACCATACTTACCCAATGCTGTCATTACAGGCACCCACCCACCCCTTTGCACCAGACAAATAAGTAGGTTTAGAGATTTAAATTCATATCTTTATGCATTCAAGGCAAGTGATTTAATTACTGAGACATCTTCCCATCTCTGAGTTATTACCTCCTACATGGCAATTAGTATGAAATTTCATTTAACTCTTGAAAATACAATGGGTTAATCCACCTCTGTAAGGCAAAAATGGCAGCTTGGGAAGAGTAAGGATTCATTCTTAAATATCCAGCAAACAAATCTTAGAATTTAATTCTTCTGAAAATATTCTTTATCTGGAGTCTTTGTCTTTATTTTTTTAATTGGTTAACTGAGAATTTAGTTAAGAAAAAAAACTAATGTCCAGAAATATTTAGGATACTATGTCATCATCAATGATATAGCTATAACATTAGCTCATCCAAGAAAGAGCTGGTTAGAAAAAAAATCAAAAGTTCAAGGGATACAGTTGAGGGAATTTATGTGATTAAAGTAAAGAAGAAATCATTTTAAACAGAAAATGTAACACAAAAAGGCACAGACTATAAAGCAAAGTGGATTCAGTAGAGAATGAAGGATTAAATCTAGAAACAAAGGGATTGTCTTCATTCATTGACTTAACTTATTAAACCATCTCTGTCCCTAAACTTCTTGAAAATGATAGAGTAATGTGGTGTAAATGTGGTAAATGTGGTGCTCTGCTTCACATAAAGCAATGGAGAAGAGAAACAGTTTACCCTTTCAGCAGCCCCTGTCTTTTACCACTAATTCAGCAAGGTAATTCACCTCATTAGAACCCACAAGTACGTCCCTTCGGTGCTCAGAGTCTCTAGTAGCTGATTAGATTTTATGGTAAAGTTTGGTTTTATAAAACAGTAACAGCTGTAATAGAGTAGGATTTTTAATAAAGTAAGGTTTCATGTCATTTCACATTTCAGAAATCTCCTCTACATGTTAGACTGAGGACTAGATAAACTATGTAACCTGAGATATTTGAACTTACTTAGCTGGAGACTGATACAACAGGATAACTACATACTTTTTATCTTAATTTATTAACCCAATGCCTGGCACATTTTACAAACAAAGAAAAATCTTTAGTAAGAAAATACAAAGTATATAACAAAAAAGAAGAAGAAATTCAATCCAAGTATAAAACTGATCAAAATCAAGAGAAATGTGAAAAATTACATTAATCAAGAATATTTACCTCAGATTATGATGTGAAGGCTTGGATGAACCAATCACACCATGAAACTCCCCTAAGTTGAAAAACACATTTAACACATCATAGCTATGGATTGCTGAAGTTTAATGTAGTCTTCCTTAAATACTCTTACAACATTTACAGTTTCTACACTTGGGCAAAATCTTTGAACAAAAGCCTGCTTTTCTCAGGAACTATCTTTGTGACTGACAGAGAGCTGCAATTTCTGTTTATTTATTTATTTATTTATTTATTTATTTATTTATTTATTCAGTCATTCATTTAAGAATGTGTTTCACTCATTTTACATACCAACCACAGATCACTCTCTCATCTCTCCTCCTGATGTCCCTCCCCAGTCTTCCCCTCCCCCGACACACTGCTCATCCCCTCCTCCAAAAGGATAAGGGCCCCCATGTGAAGTCAGCAAAGCCTGGTACATTCATTTGAGGCAGGACCAAGCCCCTGCCCTTGCATTAAGGCTGAGCAAGGTGTCGCCCCATAGTTAATGGGCTCAAGAAAGCCAGCTCATGCACCAGGGATAGATCCTGATCCCACTGCCAGGGGCCCCTCAAACAGACCAAGTCACACAACTATCTTACGTAAGCAGAGGGCCTACTCTGGTCCGAAGCAGGTTACACAGCTGTTGGTCTGAAGTTTGTGATTTCCCGTGAGCTAGGTTGAGATGTCTCTGTACATTTCCCCACCACGATTTTTATCCCGTTTGGAGAGCTGTAATTTCTAGCCCCTTCCCAATACTGAGAAAATCATTTGAAATATCAGTATATGAGAAAACATGTAAACTAAGATTCAAAATATGAGTTCTGATGGTTGTATATGACTTTCCCACCACTGTATGATTTAAAAATATATACATCCACTCATTTAATGTAACAGGAATTGCTAAACAGTCTTATTAAAAAAACAAAAAAACAAAACAAAACAAGACAAACAAACAAAAAACTGCTGGGCGATGGTGGCACACGCCTTTATTCCCAGCACTGGGGCGGAGGCAGAGGCAGGCGGATCTCTGTGAGTTCAAGCCTGGGCTACAGAGTGAGTTCCAGGAAAGGCACCAAAGCTACATAGACAAACTCTGTCTCGAAAAACCATAGATAAATAAATAAATAAATAAATAAATAAATAAATAAATAAATAAACAAACAAACAAATAAATAAATAAATAATTTAGGAAAAAACCCAGAGCCAGATGTTAGGGTGAAAGATGAAAGATCAGAGAGGCAGAACAAGCCACAGCCAATCTCAACTTGCCAGCTCCTCAGCCTATCCTGTTTCCATGAGTCCTCATACTGAAAGCCTGAGTCCTTACCCTGAGGGTCTCAGTTGAACTGCTGCTTAGCTCCTGTCTCCTCACACATTATATACCATTCTCGGCCAAGCCATGTCACTTCCTGGGATTAAAGGCCTGTGTGCTTTCCAAGCAAAGTCATGAGATCTCAAGTGCTGGGATTAAAGGCATGTACCACCACCACCTGACTCTGTTCCCAGTGTTGCCCTGAACTCACAGAGATCCAGATGGATCTTTGCCTCAGAAGTGATAGAATTAAGAGTATGTGTCACCACTATCTGGCATCTATATCTAATCTAGTGGCTGGCTCTGTCCTCTGATCCCCAGATAAGTTTATTAGGGTACACAATAGATCACCACAATTTTATATGTTTATATAGGTATATTTGTTAGTTGTAATACTCTGTTAGCGATCGTAACCTGAGTTACCCGTGCAGTATTACATTCAACATTTGGAAATCTGTTTTCAACATATTACTTAGAAAATAATATTTTTTTTGACAGTTGTATACTAACATACTTTATGTATGTCAGGATGAGTGTAGGGGGACTATAAACAGATTAACTTCTGGATTTCAAGCTTCCTAAATCTTCTTGTTCAGACTCACGTCCCTAGTATCTCTCACACACTTCACTCTTTCAAAATGGCTCCGGTGACTAACACTAAAACGACAAGGAAGCCCTTCATCTACAACAGTACTCAAGGCAAGATTGCAGGAGTGGCTGAAAGTTCCTTCCAGCATGAGTTTTATTTGTTCTTCCTTACCTGTAATCAAATGTCACACAAGGAAAACTTCGTCTTCCTTCTCACGCTGGCTTTGTCAGAATCCCCAAACCTGTTCAGGAGTTACCACCAGGTACTTCCTGTTCTCTCAGCACCTCAGTTCTCTCCCTCATTACAAGTATAACTTCCTGTGGCCTTTCAAATTATCTTCTCCACGAGGCGGAATGAAGAAAAAGACAACTCATTTTGTGGAAGGTGGAGATGCTGGCAAGAGGGAGAACCAGATAAACAGGCTTATTAGACGGATGAACTAAGGTGTTGCCCATAGTATTTTTGAAATCTGGTCAGTTAATAAACAGTCACAGCTTGGCAAACTGAAAAAAAACAAACAAAAAAAAAAAACAAAAAAACAAGTTCTTCTTCAATTGCATGTCAAGAGGACCAAACAAGAAATATCATAGGAACTCTTGTGCCTGGGATACTCATCTATGTCTTACCAAAAGGGAAAGTAGACAAGTGACTGTAATAGTAACATTATCTCATCATCCTGGAGCTAAGAGTCCTGGAGCTAAGAGTTCCAAAAGAGGGTGCTGGCAGGACTGAAATAACAAAACTATGAAAGGGCTGACGAAGCCTGTCAACAAGTTACTGGGGTTATGCTATCATCATTTTGTATCCTTGTTAATCCCCTCAGCCTGTCTCTATCACATTTCTACCATACTCATTGTGTGTTTGCCTATAAATTTTTCTTTTTTAATAGACATGGGATATATTGGATTATTATTACTTCATGTCAACTTAAAAAATTACATCCACAAAGACCTTGCTGCCAAATAAGATAACATTGTTAGGTATTTGGAAATAAGAAGTTAACATATGGATTTGTGGTGCACAAAATACAGCCAAAATCATCACCTTTTCAAGAAATGTTATCTATTGATCACTCAGTAACATAACCTCTGCTCTCCTCCTCTGGTAATTATATAATCATATTCCAGACAAAGTACTTGAGACATAGGAACTAATGGAAAAACAATAGAAAAAATACTAATATCTTTCTATTTTCTAAATTTACTTTTTATTTATGCTACTTAAATATCTTCAAATATTTTAGTTAAAAGTGTTAGTTTAAAATTTCTTTGTAAGTGTATTATTGTAACAAATTTTGAGAGATCAGCTACTTATATGTTTATGATTCATTATAAACTTAAAGTAAACGTATATTATCATATATATTCAATATGTAGAGTGTTATATACAAATTGTAAGCAAGTGGAGGGTACTTATATTTTTCAAAAATGTTATATAACTTCAGAAATAGTATGCTTTTGTTTATTGTAGTTATTTATAGCTGTGCCTATAATGTCATTAATAAAATAGATTTCATGGTTATATTTTTATTTAATGTTGTATAAACTAATAAATATTTATACATTGTAACCCATTTTAAAATAGAATTCAGTCAGTATGTTGTGGAATAAATTATCTTGGTGACAAGTGTGAAAATCTTTTGGGGATTCTAATATCAACTGGTCAATTCCTTCATGATTTAATAAATTTCTCAAGTTCAGTTTTGATTAAGACCCAAGACCTGGTGCTATTTAAATTCCTCTACAGTCTTTGACTATACAACATATGTTTTCATAGAACTGAATACATTGCAATATAAATTTGCTAAGAGAACAAGTCAGTATTATATAGCAAAAACTCCTCAAGGTAAACAGGGATGAGTAATTTAATTTCCAAGGTGACAAATTATCTTATCATGAGTGAACAGGCTATTTCTTCACTGAAACAAACCAAGTAGGCCAGGACAGTTTTAACTAGATGAAATCATTATCCTTTTAAAAGACACAAGTGTTGAATAAAGTTAATTTTCTTCGCTTTAGTGGCCTGCTAGAAAATGACATAAGAAAATGCTGCTGCCTTAAGGTAATATTAAATTGTCAAGTTTTCAGTAAGGAAATAAAAATAGTATTGCTTTAGGAAAAAATACCAGCATGCATGTACATAAATACATGCCTATTTTTTAATGGCTTAGACTGTGAGCTATTAAGACAAATAGCAGGATTGGGTAGATGGCTTTATAGGTAAAGTACCTGCTTAGGAGGATCTGAGCCCAGATACCTACTAGACAGGTAAAATCCAAGTGTGTAACCAAGAGTCAGCAACAATAGCCATGAGAGGTTAAAGACAAGGAGATTCCAAGGACTTGTTAAATAGTCCATCTATGCAAAAGGGGAGTTCTAGGTTTAGTGAAAGACTTTTCCAGCAATAAAATAATAATAATAACATTAAGAATGATAGAGGAAGATATCCAATACTGACTTCTCAAGTTCACAGGCTTATGACTAGTCATGTGCACCAACACACACACACACACACACACACACACACACACACGGATGCACGATGCCTACCTGTGGACTTGGTTTATGGCTCAGTGGTTGAGACTGTGTGTGTGAAGTCCTGAGCTAGATCTACACAGCTGCTTAATGAACAAAGGAACACAAATTCAGAAAAAATAGATATCTTTGTTTCTTAACCTTTCTAAACAGAAACTGTAAGTTTGTCCTTATATGCCTGGTTTGTATAGTCATAGTATAAATTATTTAACAAGCTACAGGGTAATCAATTTCTAACTACTACCTACGGTATTCACTATGGACATGTTCTAGGAATATTGGCAACTTTCTTCCTCATCCTCATCTTCATCTTCATCCTAGTCCCCATCTTCATCCTCCTCCCCTTCTTCCTCTTTCAACTCTTCTTCTTCTACTTCATCATTGTTGTTCTTGATACTGGGACTAACATAGCTGTTCATTTTTTTATTATTAAGGAATTTTTTATTCATTCTACATACCAACCACAGATTCCACTCTCCTCCCTCCTCCTGCATCTCATACCCGCCCCCCCCAACCCACCTCTCCATTCCCTCCTCCAACAAGGGAAGGCCTCCCATAGTGAATCAGCAGAGCCTGGTATATTCTGTTGAGGCAGGTCCAAGCCCCTTTCCATTGCCTTAAGGCTGTGCGAGGTGTCCCACCATAGGTCAGCTTATGCACTAGGGATGGTTGCTGAGCCTACGGCCAGTGGGACCCTTAAGCAAATCAAGCTGCACAACTGTCTCCCTTCTGTGCAGGGCCTAGTCCAGTTCCATGGAGGCTCTATAGCTATTGGTCCAACGTTCCTGAGTTCCCACTAGCTTGGTTTGATTGTCTCTGTAGGTTTCCCCATCACGAACTTGATACCCTTTGTTCATTGAATCCTTCTTCTCTCTCTTCGACTGAACTCCTAGATCTTGGCTTGATGCTTGGCTGTAACACAGCTCTTCTTGATGACTATGGTCCTACAATATTATTTGAGATAGGTGTATAAATCAAGAATTGCTCATTTCCTTAGCATTGTTTTGGCTCTTTGGAGTCTGTTGTGCCACCACTTTCAAAATTCTTTTTCATGTTTCTTTGAAGGATATCATTAGACATTTGGGAGGTTACATTCATTTTAGCTTTTGGTTGCTTTCTCAGTATGATCATTGTTTTAACATGATGAGATGGTTAAGTTTACAAAGGCTTTGACCACCTTTTGTTGATTCATTCATTAATAAAATATAGATAAATACTTTGTGAGAACATTATGTAATACTTGAAAAAAATTCTTACCAACCCCTAAGTATTGTCACTGAGTATGGAACTTTGAATACATGTTAACTTCTTACATTCCAGGCCCTTATACTACTACATGATAGTATAATAGTATGTTACTTTTCCCCTTGTGCAAAGTATGTTTATTATTTTAAATTGGAGAAAAGTTGAAATATCTTTTTTATTTATTTTTCATTTTACATATCATCCCCAGTTCCCTCTCCCTCCCTTTCTCCTGTCTCCACTCCCCGATCCCAACCCATATCCACTCCTCAGAGAGGGTAAGGCCTCCCTTGAGTAGTCAACAAAGTCTGTCATAACAAGTTGAGGCAGAATTTAACTGCATCAAGACTGAGCAATGTATCCCACCATAAGGGATGGGCTCCAAAATGCCTGTTCATGCACCTAGTATAAATCCTGGTCCCACTGCCAGGGGCCCCACAAAGAGATCAAATCTCACAACTGTCACCCACATTCAGAGGGCCTAGTTTGGTCCCATGCAGGTTCCCTAGCTGTCAGTCCAGGATCTGCAAGCTTCTGCTACCTCAGGTCAATTGTCTCTGTGGTTTTCCCCATCATAATCTTGACACACACATACATGCACACACACACACACACACACACACACACAAGCTCATATGATCCCTCCTCCCTCTCTTTAATGGCTCTCCCAAGAGTTCAGCCCAGTATTTGGCTGTGGATCATTGTTTCTGCTTCCATCAGTTACTAGATGTAGGTTCTATGATGACAATTAGGGCAGTCACTAATCTAAGAGATTTTTATCTTCATTTATTATTAATTTAGAATGTGCAGCATGATCAATGTGATCTAATATATTCAATCTAATAAACAGTCCTAATAAATTACAAATATTTACGTGAGTAAAAGAAATTTAAACCTAGACTCTCTTGTGGAAAGAATGATTATAAAATGAACCCAAAACCAACATAATAATTTTTCATTTATAAATCTACCATAAATATCCTCACAATTAATGTTTGCTGCATTGTGGAACTTTGATAATCAATTAAATCCCACAAGTACAATTGCTACTAT
The DNA here is from genome assembly GCA_902168325.1 of Peromyscus nudipes. Classification (NCBI taxonomy): domain Eukaryota; kingdom Metazoa; phylum Chordata; class Mammalia; order Rodentia; family Cricetidae; genus Peromyscus; species Peromyscus nudipes. The sequence continues at coordinate 27,663 of CABHPH010143192.1, forward strand.
GAGTATCCCTTGTATTTAAATATGATAACCTCCTTTTTACAATGAGTCATTGCTTTCCAATCTCAGCATTTACTCAGCTCTATTGGGAATGCTTCAAGAGAGGGTTTAATCCTTGTGGAATGCTTTTACTTTCAGTACTTATGACCCATTAACTCACTACATGTCCACTAGCAAAGGATGAGCTAGATGTAATTCGTTTCTCTCAGAGATGGTTAAGTTGAAATGTTCCATGGAACACAAAATTATTAGATGCTTCCTCTCTGATGGCATGTGGTGCTTGCATGTGAATTGTATGAATGCTTCTTTGTTGATGTGATTCAGTTATATATCACAAAAGTTAGAAAGATTTTTATTTTATTTTGCTTTTTAAGTGTGTGTGTGTGTGTGTGTGTGTGTGTTTGTGTGTGTGTATGGAATTCACACATATGTTCAGCTGCATTTCCATATTTTTAGAGATCAGGTCTCCTGGACATGGAGTTCAGTGACTTTTATAGAATGACTTGACAGCAATCACAAAATCCTCCTGTTTGTGGTGATATTTTGTTTGTGATCTAAGAAATAAAACTTGCCTAGAGATCAGAATGAGGAGCTAGCCACTAGTTAACCACAGAATCCAGGCTGTGGTGCCAACACCTTTAATCACAGCTTTTGGAATCTCATGACTTTGAGCCTAGTACTTGGAAGGCACATGCTTTTAATCCCAGCACTAAGGAGGTGAAGGCAGGAAATGATATGGCTGGGAATGATATGAGAGAGGAATATAAGGTGGGGGGAGACAGGAGGTCACTACTTTCAGACAGAAGTTGGCAAGGTGAGAAGTGGCTGTGGCTTGCTGCTTTGTCTCTAATCTTTCAGCATTTACCCCTATATCTGGCTCCAGGTTTGTTCTTATTATTAATATCAATTCACACTACATCTGGCATCCATTTTGGGGGCATGGATTCACAAAGAAAGCTGCTTGCCTGTGGCTTTGCAGCCACTGGCACAGGCCAGAGCTGCACATGGCTGGAGTCACCATCCAGCCTGTTAGGTTCTCTTTTCTTTCCCCAAGCTTTTGAGTAGGTCTGGGATTTTTCTGTTGCAGCATCAGTACATCAAATTCCTCAGGTGCTTGGGCTCCAAATGTTGCATTAGTTAGGTGATTTCACACATTCCCCCCATGTAGAAGTCTGGCTTTTTGACTTTTTCTCTCCCAGTGGGTCGTGGGCTTTCCCTGGATCCCCTCCTAGGGCTGCTGCCACACTAGGTAGCTGCCTTGAAAACCGACCAGGCTTCTGCTGTTTTCCACATAGCAGTCAGCCCCACACTGCACTGTCATCTGAATCATCATCATTGGCAGATTTGGTGAGGCAGATTGGGAATTCTTAAAGGCAGGACTTAGTTAAAAGAGAGAGAGATTTTTCCCTCTTCACATTACAAAATGGAAAACACTATTACAATGGAGGGAGTTAGGTCTCCCTATGATAATGTGCTGGACAGTTTGAAACTGAAGTAATTAAATGAGAGGATAATTAATTTGAATGGGACTTACATAATGTCAATTACAAATATTATCTGTTTGATCATTTTTGTCTTATCATTTAAAAAGATGATTAATATGAGTGCCAAGATAAAAGCTTTATAATAACTTATTAAAACAGATCTTAGAGATATTCAGACACAGAAAGAGGAATTTAAAGGAGAACTAATCTCAGCATTGCATTATAAGGTAAGAGAGGAACAGCCTAAAGTTTTCAAACAGCCAACCTTAATTTATCCAGTAACCTTACAGGAACTGCCAAATGACAGATATCCCCTAGGCTATATAAGAGCTGAATGGACTTCTGTGCAAATGTTGGACTTGAGGAAATTCAAGGAAGTGATATTCTCATATGGTATGCATTCACCTTTTGTGAAGAAGATGTTATACTTGTGGTCAACTTGTAATAGAACTATCCTTCAAGAGTGGAGAGAATTGGTTATAGCAGTCCTGGAGCCTGGTCCTCAATTACAGTGGAGGACCTGGTAGAAAGATGAGGCTAAGACCATTGAACAACAAAGTAGGGGTACAGGTATGGAAATCTCCCAAGACCGACTTCTTTGGAGAGGGAGATTATGCTGATGTAGAAAAAGAATCTCTATATTATGACCACACCTGGGCTTTCTGCCACACAGCAGCCTTGAATGTTTGGGACAGAATTGAAGAAGTAGGAAAGAAAACTGAGTCATTTTCTATAACTCATTATATAGGGCTGAAAAGAAAACTTCACTGATTTCTTACAAAGACTGACTTCAGCAGTAAGTAGAATGATACCAAATTCAGAAGCTAGATAAATAATAATTGAATCTCTGGCTTTTGAAAATGCTAATGCACAATACAGAAGGGTAATTAGGCCATTAAAAGCAAGATCAGCACCTTTGGAGGAATGGATCCAAGATATAATCAATACTGAATCTCATAACCATGATGATGTTTGGATAGGAGAGGTGATTTCCAGAAGTTTGAAGAAAAATCAAAATGTCAGGTGTTTCAATTGCAGTAAACAAGGTCACCTAAAAAGGGATTGTAAACAGAGCATTCCTAGAAACATTGTTTTTTTTTGTTTTGATTTTGTTTTTGTTTTAAGAATAATTCCAAATAGAATGCCTTTCGCTTTTGTAATATGCAGAAGTTGAGGCAAAGGCAGGCAATGAACTAATAAATGTAGATCAACCAAGAGACAGACAAGGTAATCATTTGCCATCAGGAAACACCTTGGCAGGGGACTCTTGCAGGCCCCCTTGTCAAATTTGGTTCAGTTGTTTCCTGTCATCATGGACAAAACTCCTTACCAGAACTATTAATGAAACTAATGCCTATTGTAAAAAAGCATACTGCTCTGGATGATAGAACAGCTACAGAAGAGAGAACAAAAAATTCAGGAGAAACCATAAAGTGAACATTTTGGCAAACTTCTATAAATTAGCAAAGGCCAAAACTAAAAATACAAATAAATGACATTGTCATTGAAGGTCTTATAGACACAGATGTGGATGTAACAACAATTGCACCAGAATCGTGGCATCCAAATTGAACTCTTCAGGAGGTAAATGTACAGCTTTTCGGGATTAGAACATTATCTCAGGTAAAACAGAGCATAAAATTAGATATGTCAATCAATCAAATCACATTGAAGACCGAGACATATGTCAACAAACCTATGGACACAAGATTTTTGATAAAGAAGCCAGAAATGCACATTTGAAAATAGGCAACCTCCTCAGGAAATTATGCAAATCAAACTGGATGTCTTAACGTATAATGCAAGTAGATCCATATTTATCATCCTGTACAATACTCAGGCCCAAGTGGATCAAAGAGACCCACAGCTATGCCAAGCATAGAGTGAAAGACCTTGGAACAGGCAGTCATAAATGCAATATCTCCATCGAATCCTTCCCCTCAGGTCTCAGGGCACTCTGCAGAAGAGGGGGCAGAAATATTATAAAGGCCGGTGTAGATGGGAGATTTCAAGGAAAGAAGGCCCTCTAAACACAGCAGGACAAATGCACATTTGAACTCAGAGAAACTGTGACAGAAGGCACAATATCTACGTGGGTCTGTGCTATTGGGTTACTATTGCTGAGAAAAGAAGTGGACACAAGTCCCCGTCCATAACCCAGAAACTCTCTCCAATTTATAATCACTCACAGATGGAAAATTATTTCTCTCTAATAAAATCTAACTGGGTATACAAACCACTCTTAAGGATATGCCCTATACCCAATACAAATTGAACTCAGTGACATCTTTGTTTCATAATATTTTATCAGGGCCTTTTGTTTTTTAACCTTAGAGGTCCTTGTCTGGTTTTATGTTGTTATAGGATCCCTATGTGACCAAAAATGTGTGTGTTCTGTCTATATGTGCTTCTCATGCTTCTTTTTAGCTTTTTTAAAATCTTGTTTGTTAGTTGGATTTGTCCTATTCTTGTCTGCATGTTTTTGTTTAATGTTAGTTTACTTTATTTCTATTCTATAAATGCCTAATGTTTTCTATGGAGAGATAGAAAGGGTGTGGATTTAGATGGAAAGGGTGGTAGGAAGGATTAAGAGAGGTTGTGGGAGGGGATAATCAGACTATGTTGTATGAAAAAAATCTATTGTCCATAAAAGAACAAAAGAGGCTTGAAGCACTGGTTAAATCAGTTTGAGGAAAAACAAATGATTAAGAGGGCTCATGACAATTTTCAAGCTGGAATTATTGCCTGAAGATTTTAGAAGGGCAACCTGCCTTCTTCACATTGGCCCTGATTCATTTAACTTTGTAAATCAGGCCTTAATTCATATATCAATTAAAATGCAATTTAATACCTTGTGCTATCAAGTAGGATAGTTTTTTTAACTTACAGAAGAAAGAAACATTTTGTTGTTAAGAGTGTCACATACTTAATGATTCCTGATTCTATTCAGCCTATTTAAACTTTAGGAAATGAAATTAACGTTATGTCTGGTTTTCTTACACAATTTCTCCAAGTTTTCCACCTCATCTCTGTATAAGACAGGGGGAATATACAAGAGATGTTGGAAATACAAAGCTGAGTGAAGACATTTATCTATGCAATGTTATAATTAGTTAAAAATCAGTCATAAAATTATTTAAAAAACATGAACAAAAACATGGGAGAAAGAGAAATTTCAAAGCCACCAGGGATGGCAGAATACTGCCACTTTTCTATTGGACAGCATATCTAAACAAAAGACTATTGAGAATGCATTGAGGTGATCGCACATGGTGGCGAAACAGGTGAGTTATTGTTTGGAGGAAGGTGATGTTGGTAGAGATGGACTTTATCCTGGGAGCTTATAGTCCATTGTAAGTAAATGATGCTGGAGTGGGGGCAAAAAGACTATAAACCAAACTAGATAATTTATTTCTAGAAAGTTCTTTTACTGAGCCTGTATAACCACCATTCTTCAGACTAACTGAGATAAAAGAAATTAGACTGGCATTCTAATTGCATACATACATATAGTTCTACAGGTAGCAAAAATTCCCAAAGGCTCTTGCAATTAGCAAGCTTTAAAAATTAAGTGTTTGGGTAAACATCTATATTATCTGATTACATTATTAAAAGCACAAACAGTTTGTGAGAGAATATTATTAAAGTTAATCATCATTAAAAAAATTAAATTATTATTATTTTGCTTTTTTTAGGTAATGTCTATTTTCATAGATGAATATATATGATAGAAAAAGCAAAATCAAGGCTTTTTCAAATCATTATTTATGAGATAATCAGGTTGCATTAATACATATTTTACAACTTTTGTTTTAAAAACAGTATATGATTAAAATCAGCCCTCTTTTTCTTTTCTTAATGCAACATATTTTATTACTGTTACTATTATGTTTGATTTTCAGTCCACTTTCTTGTAACTGTAAAGAGAAACAGTTTTGTCTAAAGCATGGTTATACAGTGTTTAGACATAAAACCCTTTAATGCACAATTTCTTATATTAGGTTCAACTTCTAGGGTTGATAAGAAATAAAAAAATGTGTTATGGGGATCACAAGAAGATATAAAACACCTCCAGTTTCTTTGCTACCTAATATTCTGGGCAGTGTAAAGTTCAGTAATATACTAACCTTGGGATTTATTACTTCTTTTCCATTAGAACTCTATTTCTTAGCTAAAAAATATTTACTCTGAAGGCCAGAGCTGTAGAAATTATTCTTTCCTTTGGTATTTTTGCTTATTTTTCAACTTTGCTTTCATACTTTTGAAATTTATGTCAGATATATACATATATGTACATATTTATGACAAATTGTTGTGTTGATGAGGTCTGCATAAAAATGCCCAGTAAGTATTTTACATGAAAATATTGAGCTATGCATTCTCTTTTCTGAGTTGCTAAGCAGGAGCTTATGGCATTGATTGATGTGTCATTTTGAAATCCACAATGGTCTTTATAGTTTTAGTTATGAATATGTATGAAAAATCAGTTTTAGTAACTGTGCTATTAGGGAGTTGGTCTGGGACTATAATTCAATAGTAATTTTCTTAAAAGACAAAAGAATTTGAATTACAATAGAGTAAGTGTTGATAATCGGATGTCTTTTTGAAAAAATGGCTTTTCATACTCAGGCACACTTTCAAATGATGGCAAGACGCATTCTTTGAGCTTTGTCAACTTGTAGCCAATTACAGAACAAGGAACACATTAACATTTTGTTCACCTATGTCACAGGATTTGAAAAAAAATTAAAACTCATCACCAATACTATCAAAGGATTATATTTGCTTATTGTTCCTAATTTACTTTGGAAATACTTGTGTCTATTGTATATACACACACATACACAGTCTTTGTGCAGCCACCAAAACTTAGGTTCTCACTTCAGGCCACATTCTGAACTCAAGACCAAAACTGCCCCAAAGAGAAATTCTTCTGACTGAGGCTGAGAACAGGTTGGGGTATAGGAATAAATGTAAAAATTTGGAAAGCAATTTGATATCATAACCATTTACCCAAATAATACCAGATTCTGCCCTAAGGTCTATGACCTCTACTATCATAGAACTTTGAGGATTAGAATACCAGACATAGAATTTCCTCCATGGAGCAAAAACAAGCAGAAAATTATTAGTTACCTCTTATCGATTGTGCCACCATTACCCCAGTAGGCACATCTTGTCTGCCAGGTTAGTTCTATAGCAAGCAGGATCCAACGCTGTGTACAAACATTGATGTCTCCCTGTTTTGACTCCAGCTGTTGGTTTGTTGTGCACTTTCTGGAACTATGAAGACTAGACTGCCAGAAAGACTATCTGCTACTCAATATGAGATTGAGCTCTCTATGTCTTATGGTGGAAATGTGTGGCATCTTCATCATAGGTACGTAACATGCTATGTTGGGCAACCAAGGGCAATGGCAATAGCATGTGTAAGGAGGTGCCCTGTGCCTTGCACTGAAACTTTTAATATAACAATACATGTCTTCTAAGAGTGACATGATAAACGCATGTATGAAGTTTCCATTCAAACTAATTTTAAAGATGCACTTCCAAATTATCTTATGAACTACATATATATTTGGTTTTTCGAGACAAGGTTTCTCTGTGTAGCTTTGGAGCCTTTCCTGGAACTCACTCTGTGTAGCCCAGGCTGGCCTCAAACTCACAGAGATCTGCCTGCCTCTGCCTCCCCAGTCCTGGGATTAAAGAGGTGTGCCACCACAGCCCAGCTGAATTCTACTTTCTTAAATAGCTACACAGGCTTGTTTCTAGAGGCATTTTGTATTCTTTACCCTAAGAAAGATGTGCGGTGCATTTCTTAGAGGCAGTAAGATAGATTCTGTCTGATCCAATCTGCCAATTTTAGTCTTTTTCTTCTACAATCGAGTCCATTAGTAGTCAGAGTTATTAGTGAGAGATGCCTGTTAATTTCTGAGATTTTTTTTTATATTTCTTACACTTCTTTTGGCTAATATTCTTGAAGTTCATGTTTCTTCTTGACTCGAGTGTATTCATACATTTTTTCAGCCTGAAGCATTCCTTTCATTATACCTTGACCATCTGACTTAGCAGTCGTAAATGCCTTTAATGTTAAAAAATATGAAATGTTTTTTCACCTTTTTATTGAGGTTTTCTCCTTTTTATTGAGTTTTTCTTTTTTAGTATCAGTTCACCTAGGCTTTTCTTCAGTAATTCTTCCTCTTTAGTGATTTTAGTTTTCATATCCTGTATTGACTGCCTTATTTCATTAATCTATTTGTTTTTGTCTTCTGTGAAATGCTTGAACATTATTATAATTATATTTTTAAAATTATTTGTCTGCATGTTCCTTGAGTTTGTACTCACTGAGGTCCTTTTCGTGGGATTCTAATTTAAGGAAAGTAGTTGTCTTTTACATTCATGCTATTTCTGTTTTTGTGCTGAAATTTGCAGATTTGGAGAAAACTGACTGAGAGTTTGGCATGGGGCTTGTGGTCTGGGGGCTGCTTGTGTATCAGCACAGGAGCAACACGAGTTGCTGAAATAGTGGTCCAGGGAACACCTGCCTGTCCACACCAGTAGCTGGTGGACCAGGGAACTGTGGAGCATATTGTTCATTGTCAGGTGAAAGGGGACTGTAGAACCCTTCTGCTGGTG
>CABHPH010143192.1:35879-70001 GCA_902168325.1 Peromyscus nudipes
TTTGGTTTTTTCGAGACAGGGTTTCTCTGTGTAGCTTTGCGCCTTTCCCAGAACTCGCTTGGGAGATCAGGCTGGCCTCGAACTCACAGAGATCCGCCTGGCTCTGCCTCCCGAGTGCTGGGATTAAAGGCGTGCGCCACCAACGCCCGGCTTATTTCTTGTTTATCAATGATTTCAACTACATTCAGCTCAAAATACCCTTTTAAACTTTTTTATTATTATGCCCTCCACAATAAAGTCTTTATAACCGTTTGTATTTAGTTTGTAATTCTGTAGATTCTATGAATAATGTAGAGATGAATTAAAATATATTGGACAATAGGGATATATATATATATATATATATATATATCCCTATTGTGCCATTGATTTTGGTATCCTCAGGAAATGATAGAATAAAAAAACAATATTTATTTATTTATATTTTTGAGTTCATAATATTTTTCACATCACCATAGTAACAATAATATATATCGTGCTGTCAAGTCTGTCCTACTTTCAGGACCCCGTTTAGGTTACAAAGTTCAAGTTGAGGGAAACACAGACAACGTCTCCAGCTGTCTGTATGTGGTGATTTTCATTGTACTACTCTAAAACTGAAGCTATTTACCTCCTAATGTATTTTCCATTTTATTCTGTTTTGCTCTTCTATTGATTTTTGTTTGGCTTTTATTAATTAAACATTTTCCGGTATAGACAATTACCCAAGCATGTGACTTTCTCAAACAAGTTCCTGTATTAGTGTTGAATTTAAATTCCTGGATTCAGTCCATCTGTCTATAGATAATCTATAGAAAGAAAAGACTATTATCCCTGTTTTAAAAATAGCTGATATTTTATACTTTTGTGTTTAATATGGCAAAGCCTTATTTCCTAGATTTAACTCTGAAAAATGTCCTATCTGATAATATGTCGATGTAGAATACTTTTCAGTTCTTATGCCCTTATGAATTGGGAAAATAAGAGGGACTTTTCAGTCTTTGAAATGGAAATACTTTTCTAAGTATATGGTTAAAGAAAAAAAATAGAGGAAAAGAAAGAAAACAAAAGGTCCCTCCTCAGGGTAGGCCAAGGGAAGAACATTCTAACACAGCCACTGGGAGCCAAGCAGTATTTTCAACATGTCTGGGTTGGCAGTCCTGCATCTATTATTTAGGAAACAACATCAAATGTTAGAGCTACATAATGGAAAACTGTAAATGAGTCAACCTTCTTGACACTCAGACTCTCAGGCACCAGGTTAATGTCACAGAGGCAAACTGGTCAGCATCCAGGGCAGTGTGCCAGATGTAGTATCTAAAATACACTCTGGGAAGGAGTATAATTCAAAGAGAAATTGAAGCACTTTTGGGAGGCCGAGAGAACGTTATCTATGGTGGAAAGACTGTGCTGCAATCGGGGAAGAAACAAGTGAGAGGAAATTTACTCACAAGCAAGCGACGGATTATTAAAAATACAGAATGCATCACCTGCAAGGTAATAACATTATTCTTCTGTAAAAACAACTCTAATTAATAACTCAGTGCAGCAATTTTGTGTCTTATGCCCATATGTTACTTTGTATCCCATTCTTCAGGTACTTATAACCTTTCTTTTTTAGGTAAAATACTAACATATGTTGTCATTTAGTCACATCTAAATAGTATAAATTATTAACTTAGACATTTCCAGTCAATCTGATGAAAAATTAAAACTTATTTAAAAAGTATTAACTACAATCACTTTAATTTAATGAAGTTAAACATAAAGTATTTGCTTTGTGTCATACAAATTAAACAGACAAAACAAATTTAAGCAGAATTACTATAAAAATTCTATATTCAGTTCAGACTCCATGGGACTCTCTAGTGATAATAGTATATTAACTTAATACAAAAAACAATCCTACTTGTCTGTATCTAAGAAACTTAAAACAGGGTTATATATATACAGCTTTTCTGTTTTTTTCTTCTAAACTTTATGATCACATAATTATATATGCTCAATTGCCTAATGGATACTTATCTGTGACTTTGGTACTTAAGATTAATCTATTGCATTTAAGAGAATTAATTTAAATTAAATTATTCTGAATATCTTCTGTACATAACTGTATAAAACTTAATGGGGAATTGACTCTTCTAAGAAAATTGTGTTTTTCTTTCATTAAGGTCATTAGAAACGAATGATTCTTCAATTAAGTTTTTATCTCTACACCTGGATTTGCCTTCTGTAATTGAGACCATTTAAATTCACTACTAGCACCTTTTAGATTTAAGATTCTAAAGATTAGATTTATATTTAAAGTTGGGCCAGAATTGGACATGCTGCCTGATTGCAAGAATCCTGATCCCTATTTCCTTCAGCCTAAATTTCTTTGATCCATTTATACAGAAGTGTTCATAATATCCAAGGTTAACTTCTCTGCTTTGTTAGCATGCTTATGCATACATCCATTCTAAATTAAATATAAATTAACTTCTAGCCATTCATATGAACTCACTTCCTATTAATTTTTCATGATTTGTATTATATGTATGACTCATTTTAAACTAACAATATAATACAAGGACTGCAGTACATTTTAATGGAAACTCAGAAACAGTGTGTTATTTTATCCTAATGTCACTCCATGTGAAGAAGCTAAAAAAATCACTGCACCATTCGTGCCCCCTAGAGAATTCAAGCCCTTGTTTTTAATAACAAAAAGCATCCTTTGATTTTTTTATTTTCTTGTTTACATAGTGCTGTTAATAAGAATTCAATATTAATTTTCAGTTTTAGTGGTTTTTTAAATTTCACTTTGATTTCAAGATGTAAAGAAAGGAAAAACAATGAATTCATTTAACATCCCTAAGTCCCTTAATGTAACACATGCTACCTATATTTAAACGATGCAAACTGGGTTCCAGACTGAGCTGATGCCTCTAATAGAGTTTATAAGAAGAACATAGCCATGTATATGATCAGCTTGCCTTGCCTTGCTGTGATTCAGTCTTCATTTCCTTTTAATACTTTTCATGTCTTTTATCATGCTATGAACATCTTTTACTTCTTTGAATATTCCCCAGAGTTCCTTAAAAGATTTAAAACACACCAGGCAGCATTGGCTCAAACCTTTAATCCCAGCACTAGGAAGGCAGAGGCAGGCAGATCTCTGTGAGTTCGAGGCCAGCCTGGTCTACAGAGTGAGATCCAGGACAGGACCAAAACTACACAGAGAAACCCTGTCTCAAAAAAAAAAAAAACAAAAAACAAACAAACAAACAAACAGACAAATAAATAAATAAGATTTAAAACACTTTAAAGATCTTGTTGCTTTTTCTAGTATCTATATTTGAAAGTGGATACTGTTTACTTTATCTTTATTTTCTTTTTTCTCCTTGTGTTTTAATTTTTATACAAGTTTGTATATATTTTGTAGGAAAGATTATATTAACTCAAATTTATCATTTATTATCACTAAGAAGCACTTGTCCTCCCTAAATCCAGTCACAAATTTGACTCAGTTGGCTTTAGGTTACACTAGATGTTTGAAAAGATCACCTCTCTCTCTCTCTCTGTCTCTCTCTCTCTCTCTGTCTCTCTCTCTCTCTGTCTCTCTCTCTGTGTCTCTCTCTGTCTCTCTCTCTCTCTTTCCTCTGTGTGTGTGTGTATGTATGTGTATGTGGTGTGTGTGTGTGTGTGTATCTATGTATGTTTATACCTCAATTTCCAATGGAATCTTCCTCCTCTACCCCAGAATTCTATGAGAAATTATGATTTTTCCTACTGGTTTTATTGTTATTTTTCTATAATATACGTTGATTATACTCTTTTCCCTCTCCCAATTCTTCCCAAATCCCAGCCTAACATTATGTCCTTTCTGTTTCATTTTCAAAAAGAAAGTCAGTCAAAACAAAATCAGAACAATCCATCAACCAAACAATCAAAAACAGTACCATACCAACAAAAACAAAATAGAGCACACCAAAAACAAGGATTCCATTTTGTATTGGCCAACTACTATGGGCATGGGGCAAGCACTGGAGTTTGGTTGTGACAATATACAATTGTCACAATGAACTCCACTGAAGAAACTGGTTTTCCTTTTCCTAAATTTTATCAATCACAAATAGTTTCTTGATTATGGGTGAAACTTAGTATCCACTTCTTTTCTATGCTGTGATTTTGTCCTCTTTTAACTTGGCAATTCCTTCCTGTCCTGCCACAGTCAATTTGTGTCAGAACTGTTACATCTGGAAAAATCTTGTTTCCCTGATGTTACCCACCATTTCTGGCTGTTACAATCTATCAGCCTCCTCTTCTACATAGATTCCAGAGCATTGACAGGAGGTATTTTATAAGTAGTTCCCATTTAGGGCTGAGTGCATCAAACTTTCTAATTCACTATACATTTTTCAGTTGTAGGTTTATATGTTAATTATCACCTAGTGCCAGAAGAAACTTCTCTGATGAGAGTTGACAATGATATGTGGGTATAGCAATATCATCAGGAGTCATTTTATTGCTATGTTCCCTTAGTGGAGTAACAGTTATCTGTTTTCCCCCAGTCCCATGACCTGTATGTATATCTAGTGGCAGATTCTTGGCCTCTTAAATAGTATCATGTATGAGTTCTGTCTCATGAAGTGAGTCTTAAATTCAACAAAAAGTAGTTGTTTATCTCCATTACATGAGTGCCACTATAGTAAAGAGTTCATCTTGCAAAACGACATTGCTATAATTTGGAGAGTCTGTAGTTGGGTAATATTGCTGAATACTTTTCTCCACTGTTAGCATGCACAGTGCCTTCCACCTGCATGATCACTAGTCAATAGATATGAAATTTCTATCTGGGCACCAGTGCAAATTCTCCATATGCAGTGACATATGAATTGGTATCTTTAGAAACACTCTTTTCTTAGGTTTTCTGAATAATAATAATAATAATAATAATAATAATAAACTTTAGCAATGACCTGTAATGCTTGGGTGATAATTTATTGGATCCTTTTGACCAATGTCTCAGTAAGGTGTAAACAATTCCTGACACTGTATGTTTTTCTTGATGGCATAAGATGTGCAGTGAGGAATTGTCTCCACCAATATATTAACTGACTTTCATATATGTGTATATTTTAGGAAGTTTCTACAGCAGGATTCTATATGCCTTTCAAAATTCCTTTTTGGTTAGGTATCCCTTCCCATATTCTCTCCTTTACCCCTCACTTCCATCTCACTCACCATTTAATTCACTTATTCAAGTTTCCCTTTATAACAGGAGATTCTATTTCACCTTCTTTGGTAGATCCCCTTCTCCTAACTGGTCCCTTCTTAGCTACTAAATTCTGTGTTTTTTCTAGTTGGTATACATATATCTAAAATTTAATGTTAACATTAACACAAGGGATAGCATGCAATGTTTGTCTTTTCATATGTTACCTTATTCAGGAAGATTGCTCGATCTATTTACCAGCCAATTTCATTTATTTATCATTTGAATACTATTACACCATGTAAATTTTCCATATTTTCATTATTCATTCATAATTTGATGAACATCTAAGATGTTTCCAATTTGGCTGTCTTTAATAGAATAGCAATCAACATGGATGAGTATCTCTAGTAGGATGTAGACCTCATTGTACATATACCCAAGAGTATTATAGATGGATCTTCTTGAGGTACAATAATTCCCCACTTACTGAAGAACTACCACATGGGTTTCCATATTAGCTGTACCATTTGGCAATTATAAAAGTAATGAATAAATATCCACATTTCCCCAAATCCTCGCCAGTATCAGCTATCATTGTTTTGTTAATCCTGATCATTCTTCACTTTCTTGATATAGTCCTTCCTTTTAAGCTGATACATGTGTGTGTTTATTAATAATATTGTATATATACTAATGCACACCTTGTGATATTGTAAGTATTTGTTATAGATTTTGAGCAGCCATCAGATTACATATTAGTGTTTTATTCCTAGTGAAAAGCTTTGAAATAACCTTCTGCAATGAGACTTACGCATTGACATTGTGGCTTTCACGCCACAACTATAGTTGCTGTGCTATTCTGTAGTTTATTCTTCCTATGAGATTAAGTGAAACTTGTCCTTCCTTGACTAACATCTCTCTCCTTTTCTCCACCATCATCCTAGCCAGCATCTGGGGATCACCAATGTACTGAATTCAGGTGCTGAACTTTGTCCCTATTCCATATACAAGAAGATCATGTGACATTGGTCCTCTCGTGCCTAGGTCATACTTTCACTACATTTAGTCATATTTTCAAACTAATTCATCATACAAGAGATTAACACCTTTAAGTTATAACAAAAACCACTATAAACTATGATTGATCATCTTTTGGTGTTCTTCCCAACTTATTTACTTGTTAGTATTAGTTTAATTAAGAAAAATATGATTTCAGTTTTATCATTTATTTCAGTGCTAGTGAAGTCAGAGTTCATGGAGGACAACTTACAACCACTTATTTAATAGACTAGCATAAAATCCCTCCCAACAATCTAAACACTTGTCCTCGTACAATAGTCTTTGCTTTTGTACCTATATAAAAAGAGATTATTTCATACATATTTTCTGATTATATGTTTCTGATAGTTCCAAGATAATGCAGATGGTTCTCTATATATAAACGCTCCCTCTATTTTATTGTACCACTTTACTGATATGTTTTCTCACTAAAATTCATCTCATTTTCTGATTTGCTACATGTATATATATAATAACCACAGTCAAATTGCTGTCCAAAGTCAATGATTCAATTAGTGTTTACCTGTAGCCATAAGAGATCTAGACATATCCTCAACATTTGCTATTAATAAAACATTTTTCTTTATACTTATGTACCTTTTTCCAAATGTACATTGAATTTAATCCCTTAATCAAACATATTTTTGTTGAGCTTTGGGTTTTCAAGTTTGAATTCCTCTCTAGAACTTTGAACATGTATTTTCTGTTGTTGCTAAATGTGAACATGGTCATTGTAGTTTATGTTAAAAGCTGTATCTATCTATCTATCTATCTATTTATATATATAATATATTTATTATATATGATCAAACTGCAATATAACAAATGTTGTAAATATTTCCTTTTCATCTGATATTTTTCTTTTAAATTTTTAAAATGTATTCTTTCACTTTAAGTATTATTTGATCAAATTTTAATTTCAAAGAAACGAAATCCAATAACAATTGTCTCGATCTATTCTGGTCACATTCCAAAAGTATATTTTTCTGAGTAGAAGATTTTGTGATACTCTTTAATACTTTCTGTAATAAGTTTAAAGTTTACTTTAAGTATGCATATTTCAACCATCTGGAATGATTTTACCAGGATGTTTTGGGACTAGAATTTTATTTTCTCAGTATTATTTTAGAACAAGTCTTTCTTTGCTGTCCCTTTTTTTACACTTCCACATCTGCCAAATCCAAATAGCCACATGTCCACAAGGTTCTTTCTTGAGGTTGATCTATCTCATTTTTGCTCTTGTAGATCACACTGTTTAAATTACTATATATTTCAATATGTCTCGCTATTTAGTATGATAATTTTCCACCCATGCTTCTTTGTTCCATTTCTAGAACTACACATTAAAATTTCATATAAATTTTAAAATTAGTATGTTGGCATGCATGAATAGACACTTTGAGTTTTGATTGGCTACTGCAGAATTTCTGTATTCAGTTTCAGAAAGATGTGAAATATTTACAACATAATTAAGATGTTGTACCTCCTAAATTACAGACCTTAAAAAGTTCTCAGTGCTTATGCACAGCTTGATACGTGTCAGTTTCTCTTTTAGGTACTAGTGATACACATCTTACAGGAGGGAAAAGCAGGAAGAAAACAAACAAGAACAGGAGAATTCTCTTAACTTGCATTTCTAATTCTAATGTTGATACAAAGGCAATAAAGAAACAACCAGGTAAATATATTGTATGCAATGGTTTTAAGAAATCCTGAAGAAACAGGGGTAGGCATGGAATCCAGGGAATGTACAAGTGTAGCCTTGGGATAGCAATTGCAAATAGGCTCTCAGTGCAGATCTTTAATGATAACAGAGTAGGGTTCAGAAATAAGCAAACATGTTCTACAGGTATCATAGGAACAATATTTCTAGAAACAAGAAAAAGCCATGTAACACCCCTGAAGAGGAACATATGCTTGATGATAGCCCTGTGGAACTCTGGAGAGTCTTAGAACTCAGTGGAAGAGGTACAACATAGCACATGAGGCTGAGGAGAATGACTTCTAATTCCTTGGAAACTCCTGGAAAGTTTATGGATTTCAAGCATTTGAATGAAATAAGAAATCAAGGTATATCTGAAAGAGAAAAACTGTACATCTGAGAATAAAAGAAAAGTATGGAAATTACCTGTAATTAAAGCTTCAGCTGACTAAGACAGGAGGTTTGCTGTCCATGGAACAAACTGAGCATCATAAAACAGATAAACAAATAGGCAAATAATAGAAAAGAAGATAGAAAGATACTCGTAAAAGGCTGTAGGAGGAATGTTATTGTTTTATAAAAATTCTTTCTAGCACAGAGTGGCAGAAAAGAAAGTGAATCTTTAACATCTCATTCTATTATTATTAATGGACTGTGGTGGATTCTCTAGGAAATATGTGAAAGAGGAGCTTCAGGTTCAGTGGACTGAGACTAGACTGTTGACTGCTGGGAAATATACAGGAAAATTAAGTTAGTGGTGAACTGATGCTAGTGTGGTATGTGTTCCTTAGGAATTAATAATATATTATATAATTTAAAATTAAAAAACATAAACCAAGCACTAACTTGGCACTTATAAATGTCTATTTATAGCACCTCCCACCCTCCATCTTGTAACCAACTTTACAAGTGTGGTTGTTATTATAACGTCAAGTTTAAAATGAGGCTGAAAAGGAGGCAGGCATCAAACAAATTTCCAAAGTTGTTCAGGGAAGAGAATTGAAATAACATATTTTGTTTCTAACTTAAGTAATTATGTATATATATACTTTTCTATATTACTGTTTTGAAAGACCTGAATTTTTTCTTTTAAATTGGTATATCTATAATTTATATTTCTTGAGTGCATACATTAGCTATGAATGAAAGTAACACTATGAGTCAGCATATCTTACATGTAACACTTAATATAGATATCTTTGTTAATTTAAATTGCATGTGTATTATTTTACATAATTAAATGCCAAATAGGGTATAACATAGATAATAACAAACAATATTCTTAGACTATGAGAATTACACTTTGTTTTGGAAACCAGTTTTATTTTATCATTATTCATAGCCATTGGTTTCTCTAAGAATAAATCTTAGTAGAACTGCCACAAATTACCTCCAAATTAGACTAGAGTTATCTTGGTGCTTGATTATTTTACACATATTTAATTCGAACTTTTTCTAGGTATAATTTACTGTTTTTATATTTTTTTCATTACTATTTTCTCACATATTTCTTTGTTTAATTATTTCTTTTAATTTTGAGATTATATGTGTTTCCTAGGAATAGCAGACGCTATACCAACAAAGCCTCATCAGCATGACTTTATCTTTATAATTTACAGGGCAATGTTTTCTAATTACATCTTCATTTTGATTTCATGTTACTTAGACTTTTCTCTTAGAGGTTGAAGGATTGTATTTTTTATAGTTTTTCAGATTTCAAGTTCTTAATAAAACATTCACATTTCACAAACTTTACTTCTGATTTTTCCCAAAATATGTCATCTAATGTATTTCTTTCTCCTTTAATTTTAGTTTTGTGATATGTAATTGTATGGTGTGTGGTGGTACATTGACACACGCTGGGCCAGTTTCTTATTTGTAAGTTTCATACTGCAGCCCCAGTCCTTTGTGTCCCATTGTAAAAACAAACAAACAAACAAACATTTATATTGATATCAAATCTGTTTCATTGAGTTTTTTGCATAGAATGAACTGTGACTGACACTGTGTTCCTGGAAAAATATGCTTGTCCTGATCTTGCAGGAGAGTTACAACTATAAACCCTATAGCCTCAAGAGGCTAGACCACTGCTTCTTGCACATCTACATTAATTTAAAATAATTTCATTGTCAAAATTATATTAAGCATGTTGTCTGTAGCATGTGTCTGTTTTAAATTTTCATTATTTGTTCTCTAAGACATAGTATTCTAGAAATATATATATTTATATTATATATATATATATATAAAATGTTCTTTCTCCTTCATACATATTCTCCTAAATTTAATCATATATAAATTCTCAAATAGCTTTTATAAATCATTTCCAACTCTTAGGATGTTTCAGGTTGTTTTGACTCCTAAAAGACACAAAGCCATTCACAAAATTCCAAATGTTTTCAGGTTTTTCATATGAGAAGGAATTGAATTTCAGGCAAACTTTTTTTTATTATCATCCTTTCCAAAGTTGAGTTTCCGACAAGAGTTGTATTTATTAGTACACATACTGCCAATCATGGGATTAGCCTTAGGATGTCACCCGACTTCATTCTGATTATCCATAGTACATTGCTCTTCATCAAGGTTGGCTGTCTTGCGATTTGCCACTGTGTTATAGTGGACAAGAACAATACATAATATTTAAAATTCAAGCTACAAAGGGTGTGAAAAACTTACATTCTTTTACACTTTGCTCTCTCTCTCTCATTCTCAGATCTCTCTTTTAAGCAAACAAGCAAGCAAACAAAAAAGCTGTTGTCATCTGGACTCAGAAAAAAGATGTCAGTAAAATGTCATGCCATATTTGATAGGCAGAGATTCTGCACTGACCCAATTCAGCCACTGTTTGGTCAGAACTCATGTGTGCTTGTTATAAACCAAGTAATTAAGATATCATTTAGGGAAGCTGAATAAAACATGAAACTTCAACAACTTCTTCAGCACTTTCTTCCTTCTTTCCCTGAATCACTAAGTGGTTATTTATAACCATTATCTACACTTTGCCCCTTGCTAGCACCTTATTTTCCTGTGGATCCATGGATCTGTGGGTAATAAATTGCTCTGGTTATTTCTGTGTGTATATGTACTTGTGTGTGCACGGGGGGTGGGGGGTATTGTTTTCTCTGTGTTCCATCTGACTGACACACCTAGAATATCCTCACTATGGATCAACCTTTTGATACTGGATAGAACAGTCCTATAATTATAAAAACAAAACCTCTGGAGCCCACTCGGAGCTATGTATACAACACTCTCAAAACTGAGACTTCAAGAAACAAAACAAAACAAAAAACATAGAAAAATAAAATATACTTGAGGACACTTTAAGACTAGGGATCTTGGTTTACAGTAAACTACTTGCAGTACTACCCCCAAATAACAAATTCAAAACAATTGACAATTGGGTAGATTGACCCATGTAAGAACTAGATTTAGTCACAGACGTGTAGTATGAATCTAATATTAGACAAGCTTCCAGAAGGAGAAACTACAGTTGCTTAAGTACTAATGTAAGTCACATCCTCTTTTCAAATGTGAAAACAAAACACAAGAAGAACAATGTCTAGACTTGGGAAAGTTTAGTTTGACGGTAAGAAGAGCAAACAGCATCAATACAGAGAAGATAGTCAATAGATGAGTTTAGTATGATACTATTAGTGAGTGACATAATAATAAGTTCTATGAATATAAGACCAACAATGACAATACAGTAGTTTGCATCCCCCATTTCATATGAAAAGTAAAAGAAGAAAAATATTTTTATGTAGTTTTGCTACTATGGAAAGTTAGTTATACTTCAAATTAATTATTTAAAACTAAAACCCAGGTTTATTATTAGTGTCAGTTCTTTTCTCTTAGGAATTTAGTAAGATAAGCACATTGCACCAGCTGCCTCTGTTTTTCAATTGAAATTAGTTTCTAAATGTACATCAGGGCCAGGTAAGTGGCCAGCTGTATCCTCTATATATCCTACACTTTCTTCTCTGCTTCATTTGGTCTCTCATATAACTCTTTATCACTTAAGTTTAAGTTTTTTCAGTTTATTCTGCTTTCCCATCATATTGCCTGATATTACTGTACACTTATATGTTTTTCTGGAAGTACACATTTATGCAGTTCTCACCATATACTGCAATGAGATGGATAATACCACATTGCTTTAATAATACCATGGGGATTACTGAATTCAATATTATCTGAATAATAAGTTATTTTCTGTGTCATAAGTGCATAGTACTTATTAAGTAAAGCTTACATTGTAAAAGAATATCTGTAATTATGTTGAAATATTTAAAATAAGCATAACTTGTTCATATATTTTTTGAAATTACTACAAAACTAATAATTCATCACCTGAATTCTCAATTAATATTAATTAAAATTCATTTTAAATAAGCGTTGTAATTTATCTGAGCTATGGCGGAAGAGTTAAAATATTTGAAAGCTAAATAAAAATTAATATTAATATTCAGTCATTGCCTGAGAAATCATATAAATATATACACACAGATATATGTGTGTGTGTGTGTATGTGTGTGTGTGTGTGTATGTGTGTGCATGTATGTGTGTGTGTATGTGTGTCTGTGTGTGTCTGTGTGTGTGTTGCGTGTGTGTGTGTGTATGTGTGTGTCTGTGTATGTGTATGTGTGTGTGTATGTGTGTGTCTGTGTGTGTGTGCGTGTGTGTGTATATGTGTATTTGTGTGTGTGTATGTGTGTGAGTGTGTGTGTCTGTGTGTGTGTATGTGTGTGTGTGTGTGTGTGTGTGTATGAACCAATATTGAAAGTTATTTTAAATATAGTTTAATTTCTTTTAGTCCCTCTCCATCCACTTGGGACTCTACCTCATTATATGGACCCAGTGTTCCCTTAGATATTCCTTATTGTCCCTTTCACCCATTCCTTCTAGCCTAGGTATATTCCTTTCTGACTTCACAGAACATTATTCTACCAAAGACCCACAGTTTCCATATCTTGTTTGAACCCAGATATTTTCCATGAGTCTCCTTCCCATCTGACTTTCCTGTCTCTCAGATTACTCTTAGGTCTTCTACTCTCCACTAGCCTGAGCCCCTCTTGCCAGCCCACCCCCTTACTGTGGGACTTGGCTTCAGGTATACTATTTCTTTCCAACCACCTCTTTTAGCTTTTCCTTTGAGCTCATCTCCATTCTTTTTGATTCCTCTACCAAACATCAGAACTTCCCTCTTCCTGGAGCTCCACAGCCACTTGAATAGCACCCATATTGGGATAAAAATAATCAAAGAATGTGACACTTACCAAGCAAGGGTGGAATGAGCATCTGAGACAATCTGCCTCCTCCACCAGCCAACAACACTAATAGGCTCTGAGAGAAGTAACAAAAGACAATAACTTCAAAACAGCAATTTGGAACACATTCAAGGACCTAAAGAGAATATGAATAAATTCCTTAATAAAAACTAAGAAAAAAGACAAAAACACAGTTGAATTGAATATTTAAAACAATTAATGATACTAAGGTAGAATTTTATAAAAAAAATTAGAGAGAGAGAGAATAACCAAGGAAAAGCAAAAACGAACTAAAATTTGAAATGGAAAGTTTGGTGCATCGAACAAAAAGCTTAGAGGTAAATGTCACCAACATTTTGAATGAAAATGGAAGAGTCTTAGGGTTTGTAAACAAATTTCAAAAATGAATAACTCAAAGAAAATTATGAACCATTGAAAAATAAATCGAAGGGCAAAACACCTCATAAATCTGGGATACTATGAAAATATCAAACTGATGAAAATTTCATCTATAATAGAGAGAATAAACTCATAACAGAGGTAAAGAACATATTTTTTAAGAAAACCATAGAAGAAAATTTCTCCAATATAAAGAAAGAGATGCACATCAAGGAGCAAGATACATATAGCTTGACAGGACCAGCAAAGAAACTCCTCACAACACATGATGAATGCAGCACTAAATTAAAATGAAGAATACTAAAATGTGCAAAGGAAATACCAAGATAGACACTAGAGCAAAGCCACTAGATGGACATCTGATTTTCAGTGGAAGTTCTTAAAGCAGAAGGAGCCTAAATTGGTGTTCCATAAGCTCTGAAAGACAGTAAATGCCAGCCCAAATTACTGTATGTAATAATACTAGCAATTTTGTGCTATGAAAAAACTTTCACTATAAAAACAAATTTAGGCAATTTATTATTGACTAATTCAACATTATGAAATTGATAGAATGAAAGCTTCATTCTGAATACAAGTTTAGCCACATCAAAAAGGACATAAAGGAATAAATAATCCAAGAACAGTTAATCAAAAGAGTGAAAAACAAAAAACTTACACCACCACAAAAATGTAAGTGCCACCCAGGTCACAGCTGCTCAGACCCAAGTAAACACACAGAGACTTATATTACTTATAAACTGTTTGGCCTTGGCAGGCTCCTTGCTATCCAGTTCTTATATCTTAAATTAACCCATTTCTATCAATCTATAAGTTGCCATGTGGCTTGTGGCTTACCGGTACTTTCACATCATGCTTCCTCTGTCTGTGACTGGTGACTCCTGACTCAGCCTTCCAGTTCCCAGAATTCTCTTCTCTGCTTATACTGCCTATACTATACTTCCTGCCTGGCTACTGGCCAATCAGCATTTTATTTATCAATCAATCAGAGCAACACATTCACAGCATCCCCAGCACAAAAATAACAGAAAGTAATAAACAGTGCTGAAAATTAACTCCTACTATTATATTTTCCAATCCAAAGATATAGATTAACATAAGGGATTAAAAAACAGAATCCACTTTTCTGTTGCATCCAGGAAACATAAAACTGTATGGAAATGATATATCAAGGTAAAAGGATGGAAAAAGATATTTCAATCAAATAGAACCAAGAAGCAAAATCATGAAGTAATTTTAATTAATTCAAAATTAATATCTGACAAAGTAGACTTCCAACAAAGTTGATCAGAGGAATAGGGAAATATACTATATATTCATCAAAGGAGAACTGCAGCAAGAGGATATTGCAATTCTAAACATATATAATACTCACATAAGAGAAACCAAGTCCATAAAAGAAACACTATTATAGCTAAAATCAAACATTGAGCATCACACAGCAATAGTGGGTGGCTTCAATACCCTACTGTTATAAATAGACAAGCAAACCAAAGGGACCTAATAGGTATTTACAGAACATTCCAGCCAAACACAAAAGAACATACCTTTTTCTCAGCAGCTCACAGAACCTTTTTAAAGATTGACTATGTACTTGGACACAAAGTAAGTATCAACAGATATAAGATATTTGAAATAATACTCTAAATCCTATATTCCCATTGTGGATTAAACCTGGGTATCAACCAAAATAGAAATGTCTGAATATAAACAAATTCATGGAAGCTAAACAGCTCACTTGGATAAAAATTTGTGAAGACAGAAACTTAAAATTTTTAAGAATTTAATAAAAATGAAAAACATAAACCTATGGCCCATAATGAAATCAGTTCTAAGAGCAAGTTCATAGCATTAAATACCTATATCAAAATTTGGAGACATCCCACATTAATAACTTATAGATAGATAGATAGATAGATAGATAGATAGATAGATAGACAGAGATATGTCTATCATACCAAAGTTAAATCAAGATAAAATATATATCTTAAACAAGTCCATATACCTACTAAAAGCAAAACAATAATTTAAACAAGTCCATACCCCTACTAAAATCAAAGCAGTAATTTGAAAAAGTCTCTCATAAAAGACAACAAAAATCCCTGGGCTTGTTAGATCCAGCACACAATTCTAACATCTTCTATGAAGAACCAACACTGATACTCCTTAATTTTATTACCCAAGTCGAAACTTATGTAACATTCCTGTGTATTAATTTTAAGAAGGCACTATTAATCTTATACCAAGATTTCAAAAAGACCCCAAAAAAGAAAGAATTAAAGAAAATTATAGTCCCAGAGGAAAACAGAAGAAAAATTCAAAATAAAATACTTGCAAAATGAATTCAAGAACATATCAAAAAAGATCATCTACCATGGTCAAATTATCTTTTTCCCAGAGATGCAAGGATGGCTTGACATATTTAAATACTCACAATAATCCATCACATAACAGACCATAACAACAACAATAATAACAACAACAAAACGTAATCATCAGATTAATGTAGAAAAGATCTTTGAAAAAACTCCAACTTCTCTTCATAATAAAAGTCATGGGAAAAATAGGGATATAAGCAACATACCTCAACATAATAAAGATATTACAGAAAGCCAACAGCCAACATCATCCTAAGTGGAGAAAATTCAAAGCATATCTACTAAAACTAGCAGCAACACAAGACTGTCCATTCTCTCCATGTCTATTCAATATAGTATATGAAGTCTTAGCTAGAGTGATAAGGCAAGTGAAGGAAATCAAGGTGATATGAACAGGAAAAGAAGTCAAAGTATTATTTGGATATGACATTGTATGAATGAATAATTGTATGAAAAAAAAATGTCCCTAAAAGATTAATCAGGTGAACACTTTGAGCAAAATAGCAGGATACAAAATTAACATGCAAACATCAGTAGCCTTTCCACATACAAATGACAAAGGGATGAGAAAGGAATCCAGCAAGCAGTAGCTTTCATAATGGCCTCAATGTAATCTACTGCATTAACAGACAAAAAGGACAAAAAAATGTGATCATCTCATTATATGCAGAAAAGGCCTATGACAAAAATCCAACTTCTAATAAAAGATCCTAGGGGAACTAAGCAAGCAATTGAAATACTTGTATAATAAAAATCTCAAAACATTGAGGAAAGAAATTGAAGGAAACATTAGAAGCTTAAAGGCTTTACATGCCCATTGAGCTATAAAATTAATATTGTGAAAATGGCCAGCCTACCAAAAGAAAGCTACAAGTTCATTGTGATCTCCAATCAAAATCCCAGAATAATTCTTCACAAAACTGAAAATTAAAAGCAATCTTAAACATTATGTGGAAACAGAAAAAATATTCAGAAGAGTTCAATCAATTTTGAATAATAAAATAACTGCTGGGAGTAACACCATCCTAGATTTTAATTAGCATTATGGAATTATAGTAACAAAAACATCATGATATTGGAATATAAACAGACATGTTAGTCAATGGGAGACAAGTGAAGACCAAGATGGAATTCCTTGAGCCTTCAGACTCCTTGTTTTTGAAAAAGAATAAAAAAACAGACACTAGAAAAAAAAAAGCTTCAAGAAATAGTGTTGGTCAAACTGGGTAGCTGCATGTAGAAGAATGAAAACTGATCACTCTCTGTCAGTCAGCACAAAGCTCAACTTAAGTGGATCAAGGTTTTCAACATAAGACCACATATTTTGAATCTGGTAGAAAAGAAAGTGGGGAATTCTCCTGAACTCATTGGAACAGAAAAAGACTTTCTGAATAAAACACCAACATCACAGAGACTAAGACAATAATCAATAAATGGGACATCATGATACTAAAAAAATTTCTGTACATCCATGAATACCATCATTTGTACAAAGCAGTAGCCTACAGAATGGGAACAAATCTTTTCCAAGTATAAATCTGATAGAGTTACTGTTTCTAGGATGTTCAAAGAAGTAAAAAGAAACTGAACATCAAGAAAACAAACAAGCCAATTTAAAATAGTGTATAGAATTAAAAAGAGATCTCAAAAGATTAAACAATTAAACTTTAACATCCTTAGCTATCAGAGAAATTCAAATACATACTTATTTAAAATTTCATCTTATCCTAGTCAGAATATCCCAAATCAATAAAACAAATGACACCATTTGAATTCTTTTCATATATGTAAATATTTCAGTATGCTTCTACAGTAGGAGGTCTCCAAAGGTCTTTATTGTTAATTGTGTCTTGACATATTAACCTTCTTTTCCTTGCTGTCCCATCAATCTCCCCATCTAATCCTTTTATACCAGATTGCCCTTTGAGTCTTGATAGCACTAGATTCTATTTCTCCTTCTTTGGAAGAGCCTCTCCTGCTCCTCCCGTATATCCCTTACTAGTCACCTAATCTCTGTGGTTATTCTAATTGATAGACGCATATCTGAGGCTTAAAATTAAACATCTACATATAAGAGAAAGCATGCAGTGCTTGAATTTCAGGAATGAGTTACCTCATCAGAATGACTTCTAGCATCACCTGTTTACCTGAAAATTTCATAATTCTGTTTTTCTTAACAGTTGGATAACAATCAGGTGTGCAAATTTCCTACATTTTTTTCTATCCATTCATCTGTTTATTGTATGTTTCCATTTTCTGTATATTACAAAAAAAGCAGCATGGATGACATATTATCTCTGTAAGAAAATGAAGAGTCCTTTGGGTATATACTCAAGAGTGGTATGGTTGGATCTTGAGGTAGACAAATTTTAGACTATTTTAGGTATCTCTACATGGATTTCCACAGAGGCTGTACCATATTGTACTCACACAAATAGTGTTCTCTTTCATTCACATCCTCTCAAACAAGACAAGCTTCAATGAAGACTCTCAGACCTGATCAGTGGCTTAAAGATGCCTGGAAGAGGTTTAGACCTACTGAGCCACTTGGAAAGGGCACTCTCCAACCTGTTGAGCTGCCTGCGGGCTGTGCAGTGTGCTCCAGATTCCCAGCTTTTGTGAGCTGTCACCATGCTGGAAATAACTTTGGTGATGCAACTATTTTCAAGTCATTGCTGCTCCTGTAATTAACTGCTCACCCATATTCTTGTAAGTAACCCTAATAAAATTAAATGGTTCTCCAAGTTGGCCATTGAAGGTATCTGTATTTTATTCTATTGTGGGAACCCTATCTGGGGTGAGTAGAAGTGTGCATTGAATGTGCCCTGAAAAGTCTTGTCACACAATATGCCTTGAGTCCATTTTATGACAGGCCTCAGGTTTGTGATTTTTTTCCCCTTGCATCAGCATCCTAAGCAGTTTAGGTGAAAGAATGTACTTCTAGACATGACACACTTTTAGAATCAAATATAATAAATATGTACATTTAGTTTTCTAGATAGTTTTTATTTAAATTAAATGGTCATTCAAGAGCTGGCCCCACTCCCTGCTCATGGCTGCAAGGGGTGCATTCACCAGGGTAATGAAGGAGAGCTCATCCAGGTGGTGAAGACACCCTGCAAACTACTCAGGCCCACAGCCAGGTTTATAGGTTGGCTTGTTCCAATGTCTACCCCATCTGTGATCTGCTGGAGCATGTGAAGGGATGAGACCTGCAGACCCAAACCTGCAGGATTTCCACAACACAGAGCAACAGCAGGATAACCCACAGATATTCCAGTGAGGGTCCAGCATCTATAGTGTAGCAGAAACCGGAACCCTCAAGCCAGACCAATGACATTTTGCAATGAACACTTGCAAGTAAAGATATGCAGACAAAAGGGTTTACCGAGTGCCTCGCTATGTTACATTTCAGCTTTCATAGTGAGATCTTTTTCCCTTTTCTTTTCTTTTTCCTCTTAAGTAGCTTTGGTGAGGCACGGGATGCAAGGATAAAGGGCAGAAATGCAAGGACAGGAAATGAATGGGATCGAGATGCATGATGTGAAAGACAAAAATAATAAATAAAAATGAAATTTAAAAAAGAAAACTTACTTTTATTTAACTTACTTAGAATAAAATTTTGTTGATTCGTAGAATTTTTTTTTTGTATGCTAGAAAGCACCCTCATTTACCTGGAGCATAGGTTGCACAAGAATACGTACAAGGGAATTTTGCACAATGTGTTATCCCTAAATGCAATGTAATGTAAAACCTTTTCCATTGGAATTAGTTATGGATGATTGTTGTGTACGGTGCAGGGAATGGTTATAATAGTCATGTTTTTGGTTTCTATTGATTTTTGAAAATTTTACAGCAAGTAAATGTGAAAGAATAAATAGTGAACATCATATATAGAGAAGTAGCAAATAGCAAAACACCATCAGATTTGGTACTTAAAGCATCTTGCAGACACGACTAGAGTTGTCCAATAAAGAGAGTCCAAGCAGAGGGTCCTCTGTCCTCTGCATGGATGAGGACCTGTTTTTTTATTCCCACTGAAGTAACTGCTTATCATGGAAGAGACAGTAGTAAAGTCTCTTGGGAATGTTCTACATTCTGGCTATTTTCAATGATTCAATGTTTTTAATACCTTTCCATGCTTGCTGTTTGTTCTACCCCAGTACACAGGCAGGTTCAGGCTTATCAAAGGCAGATTTCAGAGAGTTCTTGTCATAAGCATGCTTGGATTTAAAGTGTGTTTTAAAACCACACTTCTCAGTGAACTCAAATAGCACAGACTTTACCCATCTAATGTCCATGAGAGGACCAAGAAAATGCCATGACAGGGTCGTAACAATCCAGTTAAAAACTAAGCCTCAGTTCCAGCTTCCTAAAACTAGACAAGGGTTTCTGAGGAAGCCATGAACAAAGGGCCATCAACCAACAATGCCCCTGACTCCAGGGATGAGGGGGACTACATGTACTAAGCCTGAGCCAGCCCCCTGCAATATCTCAAAGTAATGACCAAATAGGGATAGATCCTGGGACATGTCCAAATATGCCCAAAGTTGGAACAGTTGCAGCGCTAGCCTGGCCCTAGCCAATCTGATGTACTAATGTAACCTCTGCTCTTGTTGGGGGACCAGCCGTGATCTGTCAAAGGGCTCTTGAACGGAAGAATGAGTAATTGAGAGATAACAGGGAAAAAATATAGATCTAGACGGAGAGAAAGACAGAGAAACAGGAGAGCTTCAGGAGATCCCTTGGTCAATACCAAGCTGCCCCGAGTTTATTCATGATGAGCTTTTTATACATCAGCAAGCAGATGGGCAGAAGACTTTTCCCTTCCAAGGTCAAGGTATAAAGTACCAACAAGTGTAGACCCTTCAAAACATCTTGTAACCACACTTGTGGCCAAATCATACTATTATGCAGCCCTGCTGGGCAAAGCAAGCTCAGAATTTCTGACTTCGAGCAAGGCCTTACTAAGGAGCCATTGTGGGCCCCTACACACTTGTTTTGCCAATCATACATGGAAATACCTAATTGCTTCTATAATTCCTTTAGCTATGTATAAAAAGGAGCCTGTGAGCTTCTCTTGGGGTTGCCATTTTGCCTTTGTGTCAGATTTGTGGCCCCAGCATGCTGGAACCTTTACTCTTGAGATAGTAGATGCTCTTGCTTATTGCATACATGGATGGTATTCTTTTGGGGGATGGCTCCAGGACCCTAAGAGTCCATTACACTGATCATGGGGTTTTGACATACAGCACCAGTTTTTGTGTACTTTCCTTTTTCTCAAAGCAGTAAAACTCTAATCTCAGTCTTCATTCACTGTCTTTTTAATTTCTCCAGGTTGCAGTCTCTTCAGTACTCTGACAAAAGGTAGATCAGCTCTCCTTGCTGGTCCAACTCACAAAGTGGACCTTAGATCTCCAATTTTGTTCTGAGTCCTTAGCCAAAAACTGAAGCATATATATAACTCTTTCTTCATAAGAAAACACACCATTTTCACATACTGTTAGTAACATTGACACTCTAACATTATCAATTACAAACAAATTTTTTACGTATTGACAGTCTGTATCAATAAGGATTTAGGTTGAGGATGATACTTATTGTAAAATAAAATCTAAAACTCTGAAAGTATATTGTTAAATAATTCATAAAAGGTTTAGTACTAAATAATACCAGATGTTGTTTAGAGCACACAGGAAAAAAAACTTGATGCTCTCTTCCATATAGAGTTCATATCCAAGTATTAAAGGAGACTAGCCTCAGACATTGTGAGCTATTTTTATAATCCTGAGAGTGGGAAGGCAGAAGTCAGCAACCATATTTTGAAGTTACATAGTAAGCTTCATGATATCCTGGGCTACTTAGGGAACTAAAGGCCATTTTGGCCTTTTAATGTGACTTTCTCAAAACAAATGAATAAACAGAACATACCAAAACAAAACAGGAAGAAAAAAAATAATATCAGTAAACCTTATGATGCTTTTTGTCCTATGTATAATTTCATTTCAATTTCCTGTGCAGGCACCAAGTGCATATGGCTTACCATAATTATTGGATTCTTCTACAGAACTGTTTCCTATCACATCTACAGGAAAATCATTCCATATTGTGGTAGATTGAAAAAAAATGGCCCCCAAAGGGAGTGGCACTATTAGGAGGTGTGGTCTTATTGGAGGAAGTGTATTACTGTGGGGATGGGCTTTAAGGTCTCATTTGCTCAAGCTTCCATCAGTATGACAGTCAGTTGACTTCCTGTTGCCTGCACGATGGAGCACTTTCACTTCCAACAATATGTCCACCTGCATGTCACCATGCTCCCAGTACTGATGGTGATGGACCAGACCTCTGAAATTGTAGCAAGCTACCCCAGTCAAGTGTTTTCTTTATAAGAATTGTCATGGTCATGGTGTCTCTTCACAGCAATAAAAACCCTAAGACACATAGGTAGCAGAGATTGTTTCATAGTTCACAGTAAAGAAGATGGTTTATCTGTCCCTAACGTATACAGCGGCCTTAAAATAGTCCAGCAAGGAAACCATAAATCCAGTAGGAAGTGTGACTCTGAAGATGTAGAGAAAGGATATCAAAACTGAATATGTCCAATAGAAGCAGAAGCTGCTAAGAGAAATTGTGCAGACAGAGACACTGCCAGCAGGTGAAACTAAAGGCGCTTGAGAGGAAGCTCTTACATATGCATGCCTCTTTCAAAAACAGAAAACTCTAATCTTTTCAAAATCATTAAGTGCTCTGTCCCACAAATCCTCTGAGATCACGATCAAGGTATTAAATTTAACATTATAATTTTTATTATGTTATTTCAATACTTTGCTTCAGATTAACCTCTAAATATTTTGAGTTAAAATTTCATTGTAAATTTACTAAATGAGTCTGTATATTTAAAAAACATTAGAAATCTAAATTTTCTCCAATAAATATATTATTTTAATAAAATTGAGGGAAAGAAGTAAATAAATAATTGGGGATAAAAATGTGGAAGTGAAATCGCAACAAATTTGCCAAATAGAGTAAAAGGAAAACACTGTATTGCTATTTTAAAAGTGCAGGTAAAAATGAAAATTATGAAAAATATGAAAGTATAAAATTAAAATTATTTTGAAAACTCTAGAGTTCACAACTCATTTCATATTTTAATTAAATGTTTGTAAAACAATTTTAGCTTTATAAAGAAATTGTATTGAATTCCTTGCTACTTCAGTATCACACACCACATAGATTCCTCATAATATTATCAAGGATAAGTATACACAAATATATTCCTAAATATAGCTTGCTCAGTCTGTACAATGTTACTTATATGTGCATTTTCAGAGCTGACAATTTTGGTATTAACAACCAATTTCTGTACTCTTGCTTGGGGAAGACGATTTCTTCCACTCTTAGCTTTTCTTAGTTGTCTGTAGCTCTTGAGTAGGATTGATAATTATCTTCTTTATACCAGTGACTAATTTACCAAAGAATAGAGTTAGTAAACTATTGTTTTTTTCCCCATTTACCTATTGATGAATACCTAACTTTCTTCCAAATTTTGTAAATGAGTAAAATTGATATTATTATCTGGGTGTTGGTTTCTATGGGGACATACATATTTTTTTGAAAAGTATTTAAGTACTCTGATCAGTGTATAATAAGCTGATGAACTCCATAAAAGGTTAACAAACTGTCATGCTATTTTGCTTTTCTACTTTCAACAAACAAGAGATCTCATTTCTAAATATCATGGACAATGTTTGATAATGCCAATATTTTGAATTTGTAGGCACACTAAGCAAGCATGGTTTTAGTCAATTGCTTTCATCTGCAATTTCTGATGACAAAAGGTACTGTTGTTTCCTGTGGTTATTCACCACCTGTACGTTGTCTTTTGTAGAGTGCCTGCTCAGAATGTTTACTCAATTTCAACTGTGTGTTTCCTGGTATGGCTTAAGTCTAAGAGATTTTTGTGTGTTTTGGATGCTATGCTGTTTGCCAGCCAGAAATTCTGCAAAGACATCCCCATCTGCTGCTCAGCTTTCCCTTCTTAACAGCACCTCTAACTTGTAGAAGTTTTTAATTTCAGATAATTCCTTGATTTTTCATTCCAATTTCTTACTTCATGGTCTGTAATCTCAGTTTTGTATCCACAAAGTAATTAGATAACTAAAAAGTCACCCAATGTCTCCAAATTAGCTTGTAATAGAACTTTTACTGCTTAGCATTATACTTTTGGAAAAGAGATCCACTTTGAGCTCAACATTTGATGAAAGGTATAGCACTGTGCTTTAACTTTCTCTTTGCTTGGCGAAACCTGTTTACTTGTAATAGAAATATTAATTGCAAAAGTAGCCCTTTATCATTTGAGTTAGTCTGTAATTTTGTCAGAGATTAGAGAATGATGTATGTTTGGATCTATCTCTGACTCCTTTGTTGTATCTAATCCCCCCTTTTCCTTATGCCTTCTCTCAAACCATGTTGTTTGAAGATAAACAGAGTCATAGTAATTCTTGAAATCAGGTCGTTCTTTTCTTTTAATTATTTCTTCTTTAATACTGCACTCAATTTTATAATCAGTTTATAGATATCTTCAAATAACTTGCTAGATTTTCCATCAAGATTAATTAAATCTATACAGAAAATGAGAAAAGATAACAATGCATATTTAGTAAGTCTCCCTTTAATTAGTCACATGGGCTAGCTCTTCATTTATTCATGTTGATACTACTACTCACTTTTGACCATCAATAATTTAGTTGACTATGGTTGCATGCAAAGCTAGAAAATATGCTATTTAGATAGGAAGTTATATGCACATCTAAGATTTACAGGTGTTGTATTCTATAAGAAAATAATTTGGGAGCTAGTAAGACAAATGCGTCTGCATAAGTTAAACTTTGAAGCTGGGATAAACACCATGACCTAAGGCAAATTAAGGTGTTTACAATGGCTTGTGGTTCCAGGAGGCTAGATTTCCAACATTTCAGTGAGGCATGGTATCAGGAGGTTGAGGGATCATATCTCATGAGAGAGGGAGAGGGAGAGAGAGAGAGAGAGAGAGACAGAGACAGAGACAGAGACAGAGACAGAGACAGAGACAGAGACTGGATATAGTGGAGGCTATGAACTCTTAAAGTCTCTGTCAGGTAAGTACTTCCTGCAGCAAGGACCACCTCCAAAAGTTTTAATAATGTCTCCAGATAGTAACATTAACTGGGTTCCAAGTGTTCAAATACATGCATCTATGGGGAATATTTTTCATGCAAACTGATACAATGATCATTTCAATCTTTCAATTTTATAAAATAAATGCATTATGTTTTTATAAATATATATAAAAAATTATAAAATTTATAAAAACATAACCAAAGTCAAATGGCAAGAGATTAAAAATAAGTATAAATTAATTATTTAGTAAAATTAAATTTTGTTGCATAAAAATGTTACATATTTTGAAATGTCTATCAAATAGAAACCATACAATTGATTGTTGCTTTATTGAAAAATATTAAATAGCAATAATACAGTTACTAGTTCCCCAGAAAAATATGAATAAAAAGTTTGATTTCTACAATTAATAATCTAGAGAATTGATTAAGAAAGCATTTATTTACAAATTTATAAGTTGGTTAAGGGCTTCTAAAGACTGAAATGTTAAATCTTAAAACCAGATTATATAGAAATATTCTACTATTTTTTTCTTCTAAATATAATCTTGGCTTATTTCGACTCATAACCTTTTCAAACCTTAAAGCTGAAAGTGTTTCAGGAAAAATGTCTACTTCTATATGTATACATATATTATTTTTATGGATCAAAATACCTAAACTAGAATATTTTTACAGAGGTAAAGGTGGCAAAGATCACTAAGAAGAATTACTTAGATCAAATGAAATTCCCTTTAATTGTGTCTGTGGCATCAGATCCCCCTAAACTGCCTTATGGCACTGCAGGAGCCATATTATGTGTGAGTTTGGGGCACACTACTCAAATTGAAGTCAGTGACAGATGTCATTTTCTTCATGTTCTGCTTATTAGTCAAACCAGACGACTCAGGGCATCAGGTACTCTTGCCTTCATTTCAAAAAAGAATGAGACCTTGGGTGCTGCCCTTTGATAACTCATCAAAAGTGTATAAACATGTGCCTCTGATATAATAGGCCAGAGATGGAGATGACAGTTTAGGCCAGAGGATATTTTGAATTTCTCTGTCATACACATTTTACACTTTCAAAAACTTGTGTTTTACAGTAGATTTAGAATTCTACTTTTAACTATGTGTTTGTGGTACTATTATGAACTTAGGTCCTTTGACTTTAGAAGTATCCTTTTAGACCTTTATATATCATTTTTATTATTGTTTTCAAAAAGAATGATAATATTTTCAGATTATTTGTGGAGATGAACCATCTTCACATTAAATATAGGATAACATATTTTCTCGTAGCATCTGTCTCTGATAATTATTTTCAATCATGACTCACTTTCACAGCCATTGTATTGAAAATATTTAAATTTAACAAGATTAGGGATGGATAGATGGCCCCATGTTTAAGAGCATTTATTCGTCTTTTGAAGATACAGGGTTCAGTGCCCAGTAAACATGTAGTGGCTTATAGCCATCTGTAATTTCATTTCCAGAGGATCAGTTTCCATCTTCCAGCTCCAGCAGGTATTACATGCATGTTATACACAGACATATATTTAGAGAAAATACCTGCAACATAAAATAAAAATAATTCTTTTAAAAAATGAATAAAATCAAGTACTTTTCAATAACACTGCTAATTGTTCTTTATTCCTATGTGAAAAATTGACTTAGAGTGCACATAAAATTCTTCATTACTCTAGCTGTATAGAGAAAAGTAAATAAAATATTCTTACCATCTTTAGAAAATATAGTATGCTAAGGAGCTGAAATCAAAAATGAAGAGAGCATCTGGAAACAACAGACTGTTCAGCATAAGCAAAAATTCCCAACCCATTTGCTGGCCACCACGTATTATCCCCATTAAATGGGTCAGACACCAGAGACATATTTTTTGTAGAATAATGAAGTGAGTGAATATAGTTTTTGTACTCTTTCTTCGATTATAATAAAATTGTTTCTCTCTTCACATTCACTGTCTTTATTTTGTGTTTTAGAATATTTTTCCTATGACACATGTTGCATCCTTATAATGATACTGTTCTGACACCTAGAGAAACAGATGAATATTAGACAAAAGTAAAACCAGCAAGTCTTGAGTTGGGAATGATGATTCAGTGTGCATAATACTTCTGTAGAAATGAGAGAATAGAACTCAAGCAAACTAGGCTTGGTAGAGTGTGTCTATAAAACTAGTGCTCTGACTTCAAGGAATGAGGTGGAGATAGGATCCACACATGCTCATGGGCCAGCTATCCTGGTATGCTAATTTGATAGAGAGATCCTCTCTCAATCCTTATAAAGGAAGGAACAAACACACAGGGTCTCTCTCTCACTCTCTGTTTCTACACACACACACACACACACACAAATGCATACACAATTCTCTCTAACATTATCACATCAAACTTACGATAATAATTATTGAATGACTCATTATGATTCTGCTCCTTGCTTTTGTGCATAGCACAGAATATTCTAATTTCAGCACTTCCAATTTCTCTGAAATTATATTATTTACAAGAACTAAAAATCGTTTCAATTTGCCAGCCAACTAAACATTTTTTCTAAGTTTATAATTGTGCCGTCAGAAAAATTTACAATACTTATGTTCAAATCTTTTACATTCTCACATTTTGCCTTCTGTCACAGGAAACTTTCTGATTCTGCACATTGAATTTTCCACATGGATGTTGCACAGGAGACTGAGAAACATGGCTTCCTCTGTTTCTTCCATCCTGGTGTGTCAGTTTCCTGTCTTTTACATACATTGTCAGTAAATTAAAAACAAACCTACTTAGCTGTTGATAATCTTTCACATTTCCATTCAAAAGTTTGTCAAGACATCTTTTAGAATTATTTTACCTCTTTCACTAGACTTGGTTCAAATCCTTCTGCTTGCATCCATCACCTTCATTGCTGTTGTGATGCTGGTTAGTATTGTATTCTTTTGTTCATCTCTTTGTACAACTTTCTATTCATTACTCTAAGGAACAATTGGAGCGCAGAATATATATACACAATAATCCTCCAAAGTTCATATGAAATCCAATGAGTCCACTTACTGATGCATTTCTATTTATTTTGGGTAGCGTTCTGCCTTAGAAATTATACTTTGAATTTTTTGATGTATAAGCTTGATTCACATCTGTCACTTTTCTAACACTGTTATTACAGTTTTAAGAAATGATATCAGTTATTAAAAACCCTTCGACCTTTCACAGTTGCTCACTGTCACTGAATATAGACAATGTTTACCTGCATTCCAATGATACCAGTGAAGTTGCTCTTACTAATGGCAAAATGGTACATTTGTTTACAGCATGTTATCTACTACACAAGAGTAACAATATGTCCCTATTTAACAGGTTTCTGTGCTTTAATATTACTTCTCTAAAAAACAAATGCATAGTTTCTTTCATTTGGCTTTTTAGAGTTTCAAAATTTCTATTATATTTAATTGAACTGACTACAATATTTTCATATTACATGTCGAAACTAGCATTGATATTGGTAGATACTATTTTCTGCATCATGTAATTGCTATTTAGAGCTGAGATAGGACTCAAAAGTGATCATATTCACAGGGACCTTTTTCAGAATACCATTAGTTCACATAGGTTTATATCAGCCTCTCTAAGGTTTATATCAGCTTCTCTTGGGTATAGATAAGTGAAAATATTTTCTTAAACAAATGCACAAGGAGATAAATACAAAACAAAAGAAAAAATTGTCAGAAATGCTTAACCATATTAGTTATCTGTTCTGTGATGTTATTTGCTAAAATATTCAGATATCGTAAATCAAATGTTTGAACCACAACATATTCTATAGAAATAAATAATTAATAAAATATTGAACAACATCTTAATGACACTTTTATGAGTGACAGATATATTTAGGTACAGATATGTCCTTTCTCCAATGTTTATGTCCCTCAAACACCTTCCATCGAAAGAAATATGTCAAATGTTGTGTAAAGAAATTTTATTTATTGGTTTTTATTTTAAAATTTATTTAATGACCATCTATTCTAAATAATTTTATATGATATATTTCCATTATTTTTTCATTTGTTTAAAAAAATCTAACTTGAAGACAATGACTACAATGTCCCACTAAATGCTTTCTCAAAAATTTAATTCTTAATAAGCTAAATTTTTCATTTTTTTGAAATCTTTTGTGCTGTAAATCTAATATTTGGTTGTTTTTCTTGAATATTTAATCACAAAATATTTTGTTTGTTATTAAAAAATATATTCAATTTTCCAAACATCCAAGAATTCTTTTAAAAACTTAATGACATATTTTATAATTATATATAAAAACAATGTATGTTGTTGCCATTTCTCCTTTAATTGTTATTATTGTATGGTTCTGTGTATTCATAATATTTTGAGCATGTGTAGATATGGAGACCAGGTGGCAACTTTTGCAAGTTTGTTTTCACCTACCCCAACCAAGTGGATTCCAGCATATGAGCAATGATTCTCAGGTTCTTGGGAAACAACTCAACTGCATGGATATATTTCCATATCTAACATTATTTTAAATAGTTTTACAGTACAAACTTACCTTTGAAGAGAAGAGAATGAATGTTTTTTGTCATTTTATATATCTTTGTGAAGACTGGTAATGTTGATGAAACTTCTATCTTTCTATCTGTATGTCTGTCTATCGTCCATCTATCATTCCTCTCATCCCCCATCATCTATCACCTGTTTACCTACATATAATCATCTAACTGTACAGTGTGCCTGTGTGTCAGAAGAGGGCACCAGATCTCACTATTGATGGTTGTAAGCCACCATGTGGTTGCTGGGAGTTGAACTCAGGACCTCTGGAAGAGCAGCCAGTGCTCTTAACCTCTGAGCCATCTCTCCAGCCCAACACAATAGTAATTTTTTTGAGCTGAGAATCGAACCCAGGGCCTTGTGCTTCCTAGGCAAGCGCTCTACCAACTTGGGCTGGAGAGATGGCTCATGGGTTGGAGAGATGGCTCAGAGGTTAAGAGCACTGGCTGTTCTTCCAGAGGTCCTGAGTTCAATTCTCAGCACCCACATGGTGGCTCACAACCATCTGTAATGAGATCTGGTTTCCTCTTCTGGCATGCAGGGATACATGCAAACAAAACACTGTATACATAACAAATAAATAAATCTTTAAAAAAACCATCTAACTGTAACTTGTCATTTATCATCTATCTATTAATTTTATCTACAATACTCTTTCATGGATCTAGTACTTGTTATTTATCTATCATCTGTCTACCATCTATCTATCATTTCTATAATATCTTTTCTTTCTCTCTCTACATCTCTTGTCTATCCAACACACTATCCACTTTGTCCTTCTGGAACAGCCTAACCCAGTAGCTGTTGCATATGAATGGACCCTTGCTTTTGTGTCATTACTGCTGTGCTGACTTATTTGTTAAATACGATTTCACATTTTAAGAAAATTTTCAACAGAATAGGGCAGAGAGAAGTTACAGAGGTCTATTGGGGATGCATTTAATGAGAGATTACCACATGAAAAATAAATGTTATTTAAATTGAGATATTTTCCCAAAACAACTATGGTTCCAATGCTAAAAAATGCAACTTAAATTTGTCATTGACCTTTTTTTTTATCACATTGGTTACAAAACTCCCAGAAATGTGATGATTCAAAAAGATAAGAGCATATCTTACTTCCACTTCATGCCTCTGAATGTGTCTGTGTGTGATTTTAAAGGCTTTTACAGCATCAGAGACATTGATTCCTGATGATACCTCTTACGAGAAGGTAAAATATCAAGAGTTTTTGAATGAGTATTATGACGAGAGTTACATTAAAGATATTTTGTGTAAAGCCAGACAGAGACTTGAGAGGTTCTTTTATTTTAAATGGCTTCATGAATTGCAATTTGGATTTAAGGGAAGAGAGAGAGAGAGAGAGAGAGAGAGAGAGAGAGAGAGAGAGAGAGAGATTGAGATTCAAATTAATCATCTGAACACAAGGAGAATTTCAGCTATTGAGCTGATTAAACATCAAATGAGAGCTACCAGATTCTAAAAGCTCTAATTGATAATATTTTTTAAACATAAAGACTTATAAATGTGTTTACTGTGTATAGCTTGGGCTTGTTACCCTGGCTACCAAGAGTGCTAGCCTTAAAGATACTGTCACATACAATTTTAGGATGATGGTCTCTAATTCCTTATGGACACTGTCAAACTAAAGTCCTTAAGAAATGTACTTATGCATATATATATGACCTACCTATCACATACTAAAAGAAATTTTCAGTCTTTTTTTTTCTTTTGAATCAAAAGATTTTGGCAGGAACATAATATTCTCTTTATAAACAATTTGATCCTTTGCCTTATTTTATAGACTCCATTTATCTGATTCTGCCTCTGTCTCCACAGTCTTTGGGTTCCAGACTGATTAGCCCCTAATTTATTTGGCATACTGTCATTGTGTCCCACACAGAATAGCTAAGAAGCATATTTTTTGTTGGTAATCTGTGATTTTATTTAACACTTTGTGTTTTCCTTCTCTTTGGTGTGATGTTTTCCTGACTTATTGGTAACTATCTCCTGACAATGTGTTACTCCCTCCTTCTATGAATTGGTTGGTTGTCTACCCAACTAATTAATTTATATCCTTTTCATTTCCTTGTCTCACTCCAACTCATATTCTCAAAAACTGAGTAATTGTATAAATATTCCTGTTATTTCAACTCTATCATGGATTCTCTGAATATCAAGGATTTTATTTGAAATCTTATATTTTAAATATTTAAACAGTACCTTTGCAGGTCAGAAAATATCTTCTCATGTAAAGATTCATATTACAACTACTTCAAAGCTACCTACAAATAAAAAGTTTATTTTAGTTTTCTTATATGTAAAAGAAGCAACACTTGAAACTAGCTAGAAGAAACTATTACTTTTTTAATATACCTTTTAACTTATGTACTTTTATCTACTGATAGTAGAAATTAAAATTGCTGGTTAAACCAGTTGTCCATGATCATATATTAGAATACACACACACACACACACACACACACACACACGTACATATAATACTATGTTTATGTGACTATCCTTATCCTTAGAAAATAGCTAAAGGTTGTGATCTCCCATGCTCATGGATAGGCAGGACTAACATAGTAAAAATGGCAACTTTACCAAAAGCAATCTACAGATTCAATGCAATCCCCATCAAAATACCAACACAATTCTTCACAGACCTGGAAAGAATAATACTCAACTTCATATGGAAAAACAAAAAACCCAGGATAGCCAAAAGAATCCTGTACAATAAAACAACCTCTGGAGGCATCACGATCCCTGACTTCAAGCTCTACTATAGAGCTACAGTAATAAAAACAGCTTGGTACTGGCATAAAAACCGACATGTGGACCAATGGAATCGAATTGAAGACTCTGACATTAATCCGCACACCTATGAACATATAATTTTTGACAAAGAAGCCAAAAGCATACAATGGAAAAAAGAAAGCATATTCAACAAATGGTGCTGGCATAACTGGATATCAACGTGCAGAAGGCTGCAAATAGATCCATATCTATCACCGTGCACAAAACTTAAGTCCAAGTGGATCAAAGACCTCAACATAAATCCAGCTACTCTGAACCTGCTAGAAGAGAAAGTAGGAAGTAGTCTTGAACGCATTGGCATAGGAGATCGCTTCCTAGGTATAACACCAGTAGCTCAGACACTGAGACAAACGATCAATCAATGGGACCTTTTAAAACTGAAAAGCTTTTGTAAAGCAAAGGATATGGTCAACAAGGCAAAGCGTCAGCCCACAGAATGGGAGAAGATCTTCACCAACCCCACATCGGACAGAGGACTGATATCCAGAATATATAGGGAACTCAAGAAATTAAACATCAAAATTCACAACAGTCCAATTAAGAAATGGGCTATAGAACTAAACAGAGAATTCTCAGCAGAGGAAACACAAATGGCTGAAAGACATTTAAGGAATTGCTCAACATCCCTAATCATTAGGGAAATGCAAATCAAAACAACTCTGAGATACCACCTTACGCCAGTCAGATTGGCTAAGATCAAAAACACTGAGGACACCTTGTGCTGGAGAGGATGTGGAACTAGAGGAACTCTCATCCACTGCTGGTGGGAATGCAAGCTGGTACAGCCACTGTGGAAATCAATATGGCGCTTTCTTAGAAAATTGGGAATCAATCTCCCCCAAGATCCAGCTATACCACTCTTGGGCATATACCCAAGGAATGCTCAATCATACCACAAGGGCACTTGCTCAGCTATGTTCATATCAGCATTATTTGTAATAGCCAGAACCTGGAAACAACCTAGATGCCCCTCAACCGAAGAATGGATAAATAAACTGTGGTACATATATACAATGGAATACTACTCAGCAGAGAAAAACAATGACATCATGAGGTTTGCAGGCAAATGGAGGAATCTAGAAAAAATCCTCCTGAGTGAGGTAACCCAGACTCAGAAAGACAAACATGGTATGTACCCACTCATAGGAGAATACTAGTTGTGGAACAAGGATGACTGGACGGCTACTCACAACACCAGGGAGGCTACCTGGAAAACAGGACCCCAAGAAAGACACGGGGATCACCCAATGACGGAGAAATGGATGAGATCTATATGAACAGTCTGAACATGAGTGGGGGTAATGAGGGGCGAGGGGCGAGGGAAAGAGAACTTGGGGGAGCGGGAGATCCCAACTGGATCAAGTACAGAGAGGAAACACAAGGAATGTTCATGATAAATGAAGACCACATGAGAATAGGAAGAAGCAAAGTGCTGGAGAGGCCCACAGAAATCCACAAAGATGCCCCCACAATAGACTGCTGGCAATAGTCGAGAAATAGCCCGATCTGACCTACCCTGGTGATAGGATGGCCAAACACCTTAATTGTCATACTAGAAACCCCATCCAGTGACTGAGGGAACTAGATGCAGATATCCACGGT
>CABHPH010143194.1:0-11284 GCA_902168325.1 Peromyscus nudipes
CTCTATTATTACTGGTATTTATCCTCAAAGCTGTGTTGATTTTGCAATTTTAAAATTGTATTGACTCTGATCCTCTGCATTCCAGTCTACAAAACTAAATCCCTGCTTTAAGTTTTTATATTTCCAAGGACTTTCATGATGAGTGAAGCTGGATGCTGGAAAGTGTCTTCTGAAGGGGAAAAACCAAGTCACTGTTGTTTTAAGTTAGAGAAAAATGAATTTCGGTGAATACCTCCTCATGCCAGTCTCATCTGAAGGAAGGTAGCTACTGAATATTATATCAGTTTTAGAGTTTTGAAATTTGTCAAGTACTTTCCATATTACATTAGGGAAGTGCATGTGTATGTACAATTGGGATCATAGCCAATTGAGGGCATGTTAGAAGCCTCTTTGGGCCCAGATTTCTCAAACACTAAGTTTGTAATGGGTATGGTGCATAGCAAATTATACTATGAAAGGGAGGAAAATTACCAGACTTGGAGCCAAAAGTCATGGTTTTGCCTTTATCATTTACCTTCGTAATTTGCTAAGGGGAAAATCAATTCATTACTAATGGATTTTCTGACTTCTAAACTGTAAGTATTTGAACTGTCTGTACACTGTGACTCCTTTCAATTATCCTATTCTGTTATGTCCTTTTTCACTCTCCAGTAGTAGCTACTAGTTGGAAA
Source organism: Peromyscus nudipes (assembly GCA_902168325.1). Lineage (NCBI taxonomy): Eukaryota > Metazoa > Chordata > Mammalia > Rodentia > Cricetidae > Peromyscus > Peromyscus nudipes. The sequence goes on from CABHPH010143194.1 coordinate 672, forward strand.
CTAGTTTTCACTATTCAAGCTTGCTGACTATCCAAAAACAGTCAGATAAAGTGAAAGACAGCAAAAATTTGAATAACAGATAAGAAATGAATCTTACTGTACTGATAACACTCACTGGAATGATAAAGGGAATTGGAACACAAATGATAGTTTTAGGATTTCATGTGGGTCCAGTATAACATTAGAAAGGAAAACAATGAAAGGTGAGTATTAGAGGATGAGGGAAAGACTGAAAACAGGGAAAGGGCAATTGAATCATGAACAGCGATATAAAGCTGGTTGTTCTTCTAGTTTTCCACTCTGTCATGAACATTTTGGGTTTTGGTGGTAGATAACTTCATACAATATGTTTGATCATGAAAGTTTAAAATCAAATGTGAATCCTTACAGAATCTGCATGGCTACTATAACTGTGTAGAAGATCATTGAGATTCATAAATTTGGGGTCTGTTTAATTTTAGTGTGATGATTATTTATAATTATTTGCAAGTTCTTAAAACTAAAATTTTAATAAAAAAGTGCAATGGGATATTCTATCTTCACATTTTAGTTAATTTGAATAAGAGTTTGTCAATCTTACTGATTTCTCAAAAAACCAACTCTGTGGTTTTTTTTTTATTTGTTTCTTCGTATTGCTTTGTTTGTTTCTACTTGATTGATTTCAGACCTGAGTTTGGTTATTTCTTTGCATAAACTCCTTTTGGGTGTGATTTCTTCCTTTTGTTTTAGGGCTATCAGATGTGCTGTCAAGTTACTAGTATAAGTTCTCTCCAGTTTTTTTTTAATATGGGCAATTAGCACTATGAACTAGCCTCTTAGTAGTACCTTCATTATGTCCCATAAGTTTGAGTATGTTGTGTATCAATATTGAAAAAAAGAATATCAAAATGAACAAAATTAGAAATGAAAAGGGGAACATAGCAATAGACACTGAAGAAATCCAGATAATCATAAAAACATGTATTCTGCCAAGTTGGAAAATCTAAAAGAAATGAATAATTTTCTCAATAGATGCCACTAACCAAAGTTAAGTGAAGATCAGATATGGAATTTAAATGGACCTAAAGGAGTCATTAAAAGTCTCCAAATCAAAAAAAAAAAAAAGGCCAGATGGTTTTAGTGCAAAATTCTACCAGACTTTCAAATAGTTAATGACAATACTCCTGAAATTATTCTACAAAATAGGAGCAGAAGTGTGTTGGATAGTTTTAGGTCAACTTGACACAAGCTAAAGTCATCTGAGAAGAGGGAACCTCAATTAAGAAAATGCCTCCACAAGATCAGGCTGTACTCAAGTCTGTGGGGCATTTTGTTAATTAGTGATTAATGGAGAAGAGCCAAGCCCAATGTGGTGCCATCCCCGAGCTAGTGGTCCTGGGTTCTATAAGAAACCAGACTGAGCAACCCCAAAAAGGCAATCTACAGGTTGAGTGCAATCCCTATCAAAAGTCCACCACAACTTTTCACAGATCTTGAAAGGACAATTTTCAGTTTCATATGGAAACACAAGACACGAAGTACAGATAAAATAATCCAGAATACTGAAAAAATTGCAAGAGGTAACACCATCTGGATTTCAAGTTGCAGACACTCAGCCCTAAATGGGATGTTTCCCTCACATTCCTCCCTTCACAACCCAGGGACACCCAATGGAAGAGGAGACAAAAGGAGTTTAAGAGCAAGGGGGATGGAAGACACCAAGAAAACAAAACTCTCTAAATCAATATGATCTACACACATATGAACTCACAGAGACTGAGACAGCACGCACAGTGCCTTCCTGGTTCTCTACTATGTGGGGTCCTAGAGCTGAAGGTAGTGGACACATGACCCCAGCCCTCACCCAGAAACTATCAGGAGTTGATAACTTGAAAATCAAAATTTAGTTCCCTCCAAGGAGTCTCACCGGGGAAACAAACTATACAGTTATTCAAAGTGCAGAAAATAAGTGTCTGTGGAGGGTTTAGCTATAAATAGTATATCTATATTACACCTCATCACAAGGTTCAGAGAATGTTCCAGAAGAAGGAGCAAGAAAATTTAGGAGACAGCATCTTGGGGAGACTGGGGAGAAACAGTGTTTTCTCAACATGATAGGGCCATTACATTCATGATCTTACAGTGAGTGACCATGGATTCCCACGCATTCCCCATGCAAAATCAAGCCAATCAATATTTCAGCATTTACTGGGGAGGGACTTGTGAGCCACCATCCCAAGATTGGGACCTATTGACAGTTGATGGCTGTTAGGAGTACGGACCCTTGTAGGCTGGCCATGTTCTAGCAGGTGGCCCATGCTTCCATATGTGGGTAGCAATAATTGGACTCAATGGGTCATTTTAAAGAAAGAGGGCATGAATTTGGGAGAGGGATGAGAGAGGACATGTTTAAAGAGTTGGGGAATAAATATGACTTAAATACATTGCATGCATATATGAAATTTTCAAAGAATAAAAATTAAAGATGAACAAAACAAACAAAAAAATTGAAGTCTTAATCTTTTAGGGAAAAAGAACCATTATTTTTCTGTCATGCAACATAAACTTCCCTAAAATTCTCTTATCCCAGAGGACATGAAAACCATCAAGAATACAGAGTCTGAGTTCAAAGAAAATTAGATTAAAGAAGAATATATCTTAATTCCAATGGTATCTGAGTCTCATGAAAAAAGGGAACATAAAATGTCTGCAAGATGTTAGATATATTTGCCTTTGACATAATAATGTTTTAAATGGCATAAATGTGTCATTGAAGCCCCAATGGCTTTCCTGTATTATTTTATTGAATAAACTTTTCTTACCTTAAAAGAACTTATCTGGTTTGATGTTTAGCCATTTACCTTTCCTACAAAATATTAGAGATGGAAGGAGTATTAGAGACAGTCTTTCCCTTGTACTGAACACATTTTGTATGAGATTAAAGGAATCTCTGTGAAGAATCGAAGGCCTCTGGCATCGACCCACTTTTCTCTGAATGCAGATTTCTTTCATCACACTCCTTTGAAACTCACAATTTCCTCATTAACAGTATTCCAGCATTATCACACAGCCCATTGCTTCACGAGATGCCTAAATTTTATAAACAATTGTACCTCTTGTGGCAAGTCAACTGAATTCTACTTTCTTTCCATTTCTAATGGTTCTGGCAATCAACTGATGGCCAGTTCAAGCATTTTTGCATGTCAGGACTAAGAATAAGTATGACAGTCATCATGGGAATTTCTAACAATGCAGGTAGCAAGCCAACAAAGTGATCACAAATAGTTCTATCCAACAACAGCCTCTCCAAATAGTAGGACATTAATCACCTGGGGAACAAGGTAAAGCAAGAACTGTCCGGGAACAAAGTTGCTGCTGTAGGGCTTTGAAGCTCTGTGGGATGGCTCCTGAATGTTTCAGCCCCCATGGAAATAATTCTGATTTTACTATATGAGGTGATACCTTAAAATTTGCTGTTGGGACTACAACCTACAGCTCCAGAGAAGCTAGCTAACAAAGAGGACCCTAAGAGGGACACATAGATTGCCCAATGAAGGAGAAATAGATGAGACCTACATGAGTAAACTGGAAGTGGAAGGAGGGTAATGGAGGGCAAAGAATGGGAGATGAGTTCATAAGGAAATGGGAGGTTCGAGCTGGAACAGGGACAGAGTGGGAGAGCAGGGAAAGAGATACCATGATAAATGAAGACATCATGGGAATAGGAAGAAACAGGGTGCTAGGGAAGATCCCAGGAATCTACAAGGATGACCCCACCTTAGACTACTAGCAATAGTCCAGAGGGTGCTTGATCTGGTCTACTCCGGTAACCAGATTAGTGAATACCCTAACTGTCATCATAAAGCCTTCATCCGGTTACTGATGGAAGCAGATGCAGAGATCCACTGCCAGGAGACAGGCCAAGCTCCAGGTATCCAATCGAGAGAGAGAAGGGATTCTATAAGCAAGGGACATCAAGATCATGATGGGAAAATGTCCAGAGACGACCAGTCACACTAGTGTAAACCCACGAACTGTGGACCAGTAACTGTGGAGCCCTCATGGGACTGGACTAGGCCCTCTGGATACATGAGACAGTTGTTTCGCTTGAACTGTTGGGGAGGGCGCTAGGCAGGGAGGATTGGGATCTGTCCCTGGTGCATGAGCGGGCTTTTTGGAGCTGAGTGCCTAAGGTGTGACACCTTGCCCATCCTTGGTGGAGAGAGGAGGGGCTTGGACCTACCTCAGCTGAATGTACCAGGCTCTGCTGACTTCCCATGGGAGACCTTGACTTGGAGGAGGTGGGAAGGGGGTGGGTTGTGGGGGAAGGCTAGGGAGCAGGAAGAGGGAGGACTGTAGCTGGAGAATTTCTCTCCAGCTCCTGCCAAGTCCCGGCAGTCCAACAGCCCACTTATAAAATAAACACACAGACGCTTATATTATTTAAACTGTTTGGCCTAATGGCTCAGGCTTCTAGCTATCTACTTCTTACATCTTAAATTAATCCATTTCGATAAATCTATACCTTGCCACGTGGCTTGTGGCTTACTAGCATCTTCACATGCTGCTTGTCATGGCGGCGGCTGGCAATGTCTCCTTCTGCCTTCCTGTTTTCTCCATTCTCCTCTCTGTTAGTCCTGCCTATACTTCCTGCCTGGCGACTGGCCAATCAGTGTTTTATTTATTGACCAATCAGAGCAATTTGACATACAGACCATCCCATAGCAGAGGACAGAGGATGGGGAATCTGTAGTTGGTATGTAAAATGAATAGAAAATTTCTTAATAATTATAAAAAAAGAAATAATTCCTGGAAATAGTATTAACAAAAATCCCATCAAGACATGAGGACCTCTGGGAACAGGCTGTGGACACTGAGTGTGCATGTGACAAACATAAAACATTGTATTATAGGAAGCTAATGTCGCTCACAAATTTTAGTTGTCTTAATTATAGTCTGCAGCTGTTATGCAAACTAAAAATAATGCAACTGTCACCATCAAAATGTACTTTTAAAGGAATAGCTCTGTAAACAGCATTGTGGTGAATGCCTTATAAACAATAAATTTAAAGGCTTCCTATTTAAGGTGGATGGGTAGATTCTATCACGCAGCTGGTAAAATTTTCTTCTTTTAAATTAGGAAGATATACCATCAAGTACCAAGCCCTCTGTGAGCACTCAGGAACTTCTACATTAGGTATATATTACAAATTATTTATAGCATGTTTGCTATGACTTTCCAGGTTTTTTGAAATGTGTCCCTACTTTGGGAACCTTGAATATATAATGATTCCCTTGTTTATTTCTTGCAGTATAATGTGCTTATTTGAAAATAAACAACAGGCAAAAAAAAAGTAAAGAAAAATATAAATTATCATCTCAAGGGTAATTTTAATTGTCAAGTCCCTAAGTGTAGGCTTGGATTGTTGTCACACCGTGATATATAAATGTGTTTTAACAAGAAAAAAAAACACCATACATAAGATTATTGTGTTTATAAGACTTTACCATACTCTTTCAGTGAAAAATCACAGTATTAATTGATACTCTCATACAGTAACATTTAAAATTCTGTGTGTCAGTATTTAAGCTGGCACATGCCATTTTTTATCCATGTATGTAGGGGTGGACTTATACTTACAGTATCAAAGCAATTACTTAGTAGTAAAAATACCACCAACCAGAGATTTACTTCCTTTGCAATGGTTAGTGGCAGAAAGTTTTAGCCTTTATATGACAAGATATTTGTATTTATCTGGCTTTCTAACATTATAACATGTTAAAATATTAATAAGTTTTTGGTATTTATTAAAATCATAGCAAGCAGAAGTCATTTGGCTACTTGGGAATCATATCTGAATACATTTTATCTTGTTTTATAGCCAATTAAAGGCTGAAAACAAGTGACAGTTAAAATTTAAGATTGTTCTTTTATGATAAATTGAATGATAAAGGAAAGAAGTACTCTGCTTTTTGATATTTTCAAAGTGCCTCTTTTCTCACTATAAATGTGTACATTTCTTTAAGACAACAGAGGATTTGGGGCATTGGAGGCCATTGAGGATGGTTCTCATTATCTACTTTGGACCCTACATTCCATTTTCTTGTAATGCTAGAAAGGAAACATCACAGATGCACCCCTTAGGAATAAAGTTCTATATTAAAAAGGTAGTGGCATCAGGGCTTCATTGAGGTCCACTAAAGAAAAACTACTTCCTCCTGGAGAAAGAATAGAATGTAGTTCTGTCTCTGGACCTGGGTCTGTCTGAAAGATCAGAACATTCCATTAGTGGGCAATCCAATCAAGCCTGTCTGTCAGTCACCTAGCCAAGAGATCATAGCACAGTAAACACGAGTCACCTGAAGATGTGCTTAGAAGATAGGAGGGATATTCCTCCTCTTAATGAGTTAATGTATTCATCCCTTCCAGAAGATGCTCCTGTGGTACATCTGCTGATAGAGCCTCTACTGTTTAACAATGCTGTCTGTCTACATTTCATAGTTTCAACCATACTATTTTTTCTTTTATTTATTTTTATATTTTTCCATATATTGTCCAAACACCAGTAGTCAGCTTTCCTTGACACCGTTGGCTTTCCCTTTCTCTGAAAGCTCTCCCTACCCCTTTTTGCTATGCAGATGCTTCCCAACTTCTGTTGCTGAACGTGTGGCTTTCTTGAGCCTTAAGTCCAAAGGCACATCTTTTTCTTTTCTTCTTCTCCGTCGCCTTCCTCCCAGGAGCTACTGATTCTCATCTTGCCTGGCCTGCTGTTTTCTTTTCAAATTCTAATGAAAATGATACTTGAGCTCCCTTATGTTTTTAAATTCTTTTATTAATAATACTAAAAACTCAAAGGGAAACCTGATTAATGATACTAAAAACTCAAAGAGAAACCTGATAACAGCACCAATAGCATAAATCTCAGAGATAAGACTGACGAGCTCAAGAGACCAGCAAGAGTAAACTTTGAAATGATTGACTGACTTTGTTTCCCCGATGGCTAAAGCTGAGATGTAAGACAAAGCTTTAAGATGCTAATTCACTTTCTTCTCAGATTGCTAGTTCTCTGGACAAAATACATTTTAAAGACTTGATTCCTAGTTTTGCCTATGTGTCAGGCAGCAGAGACCTAGTTATACAACTAATGAAATACAGATAAGGAAAGAAAATAAAAGTATTCACTCATATCCTGTCATCTAGACTATTTGTAGAACAAGATAACTATTATATCTGTCTGCCAGAGAAACAGCATCTACTACATCTTGCTGGCTAGGTGGTTACAGAGCTGTCATGAAACAGCAGAAGAGGACAGACCAATTTTGAGATAATAAAAATAAATGTCTCTATAAGACTCAGCATGATACAGAAAGACCTGCATTCCTCTCCAGCTCTCAGAGAAAGAAAGGGCTCAGATTTACTTCATAATTCTTCAACAAACTAAAACATCAGGCCATTTAGGAGTTATCCTAAATATAGCCTGTTCAAAAATGAAAATGCATGTAGGGGCCTTGGTTAAAATGACTCAAGGAGATTTAATCTTAGAACCAGGAGTGCCAGGGCAGGGAGTTGTCATGAAACTTATTGAAAATTCATGATCCATAAGGGCCAGCTCTTTCTTCCTATAAGGCCTTCCAAAGTGTGAGAGAGCAGAAGCTCATAGTGTTGCAGGGTTCCTTCTACTGTGCAACAAAGCTTCCAGAATCCTGTTTCCACAGGAATATAGAACAGGTTAGAGTTTCATGATGCTTTTATAAAAAAAAAAAAACACAATTCAAGGTACTTACACTGGTAGAAATATCAACTATGCAGGTTGTATATAGCAATGTGGAGAAGTCTTTGCTATAAAAACTCAAATCCTATCTTAGGAATTTTTAGTTTGGGGGTTAAAGGAAGCTGTCAGTCTGTTCATATATTCCAAAGGAGTTATATAATAGTTTTGAGGATGTTAAGTCACACACAGAGGTGGGAAATAAATGGGTATTTAATAGAGTATGATAGCCTAGCACAGTTTGACTCTTGACTTGTAACATTCCAACTTCTCCACACCACTGAGTCTCTAGTCACCAGCTATGTGCAATCACTAATGTTGGTGTGACTTTGGGGGAACACTTTAGTTACTACTTCATGGCATTCATAAAGATATGTCCCAATCTAATCACACGAAGTGTTGACTCTGTAAATTTTATGTTAAGCCATTCAAAACCATACTGTGCTGTGTTCTAAAGACGGGTTTTTCCCATATCAAATTCTAGGACTTAAACATATAAGAAATGAAAAACAGCTTTTATTGGGATCCAGATATTCTGGTGAAAAAAATGTGAGTTTTAATTTCTTTCAACTCTTTAAATTGAAAGAAAATGTCTATTTTAGTTTTGGGTTTTGGTTTTTCAAGAGATGCTTTCTCTGTGTAGCACCATAATTCACTCTGTAGACAAGACTGGCCTTGAACTCACATATATCCTGCTGCCTCTGCATCTCAAGTGCTGGGATTAAAGGCATGTGCCACTACTACCCGGTGAAAATGTTATTTATTATTCATATACAGAATGTTTTTAAATTCTTACATTACGGTTATATACCACAGATATTTTCTCTCAATGGTACAGTTTTACTTTCTGTCCATGATGATATTATAAAAACAGAAAGTTTTGATTTACACAAACTTGTCAGACTTTCCAACTGTTTACTAAGCAGTCTTTACCACCCAGTGATTACTAATGAGGTTTTGTAGTTAATACAAAGTTTCCAAACAATTAATCCTCTATTCCACTAGTTCATTTTCATATTCTCATGTGGATATAGTTATTACAGAATTATATAAAATTACTTCATGCAGGAGTTCAGTTCTACAGTTACCTCACTACTCCTTTTTAGGACATTATCAGCTATTATTTTTTATTCCACCATGAAAATTTAAGGACAGGCTTGTCATCTTCTGGGAAAAATAAACAAAACAAAACAAAGCAAAATCTTATTTTATTAAGTGCATGTTAAACACATAGAGTAAACTGGAGAAAAATTGCAACAAAAAAGTATTCAGTTACAAAGGAAAAACCTATTTATGCGACCATTCTCACTTGAAATGATCTTTTTAAATTACCATTTATAATTGTTATTGTTTGTCTATATGGTCAGCTCTGAAAACATGTACATACATCATATCAACTGAGCAGGTAGTACTTATATATTTGGGACTATATGTAATAATCAATTTGTGAAACTGATCTTTGAGTATCCAAATTTGTATCTTGAAAGTTTGTGAAATGAAATTCTCATAATGCATCAAGAGCTTCCTTTGATTTTCTGTGTTGATACTTCTGTCATGTGTGAACAATAATTTTGAGGATTTCTTTTAGATATTTGTGTCTTTCCCTAATTTAATTTCATCTCAAGGACATCTAACAAGATACTGACTGATTAGAACCCAAATCTGAGGGGATCTTGATATGATTTCTGATAGTGAAGGAAATAGTTCTAGTAAATAATTTCTTCATAGGTTTTTGTAGAAATTTATTTACAAGTTAAACAAGAGTGCTGAGAATGTACAAGTTTATTAGAAATGTTAAGTCTAGGTTGTTAAAGTAAATTTTATTTGTTTCATGTATCTTCTGTGTTTTAGTTTTATCATCTTTTTTATATTTATTTGCTTTATCTGATGATTTTGAGTTACAACATCTATAAAACATTGGGAGAATTTTATTTTTAAGATGAAAAATGCATGCACAAAGTCTAGGCTTTTGTTATTATTTCTTTGTTGCCTAACTAATGAAAGTAGTATAAACTTCTAATATTATAAAAGTCCTTGGCAAATTTTGTCCTCTCTTTATAAACTAACAAAGATACAATCAACCTTAGTTTATTCACTCAACAAATTAAAATACTACAATGACTTTCTCAGCAGCCACCATGCCTTTGGACCATCACTTGCTGGCATTGTTTGATGTGGGCTTGAGACTAAAACCCAAAACAATAGCATATGCAAAAAATTAATTGGGATTTAAAACTGCTACTCAAGACTAATTTGGCTTGTGACTTATAAAAGATTAAAGCAGTGCTAAAGTTGATGTGGTGCATCCCTGCACACTGACCATAATAGATCTTTTCAGACTGACGGTTATTAGAAAATTTAAATAATCATGATTTTATCTAGGGCTGCTATTACTTTTCTTTTCATAACATTCATAAACATCATCTTGATTAAAATTAAAAAAATTTTAGAAATAGAAATAAATTTAGATGCTGAATTATTAATCATTTTATTATTTCAAAGCATTGCTTTTGATTCATTTTCATCATGGCATATATAATTTTAGCCTCATAATTTTAATCTAATAGTTAATTTCTATTGTGTGACCTTAAAATAACTTAGGCATTTATTATATCTTTCTGAGACTAAAACTCCAGTTCATGATGATTTAGAAAATGTGCGCCAATGTAGCCCAAGGGACTCTATGAAAAAGTTCATTTTGACAAAAGTAAAGCAGTGTGATCCAAGGGTAATTTATATGGAGGCAGGGTGAGGGAAAGGAAACTGTATTACAGAGCTGGGGAAAACATGCCACTTCCTGCCAACATCATACTTGGCCCATAACGATTTCTTCTGTTGAGCGTGTAGACAATGCTCAGTGTGATG
>CABHPH010143194.1:14630-25852 GCA_902168325.1 Peromyscus nudipes
ACAAATGCTCACATGTGCCACACAAATGCACACACACACACACACACACACACACACATACACACACACCTTGGAATCTATTACCTTGTGAAATTTCCCATAAGTGCCTTGTGATTTATCCAGTCTCCTGCAAAGACTCTCTGGCTTTTCACCACAGTAGAAGGGCACTCCAAATCTATTTTTAGGGGAATGACTGCTAATGAGTGAAAGGTATTTGTAAAAGGTAGGGCTCTGAACTCTTGCTACTGCCAAATAGGATTATTTTTGTAAAAATGCTCCTAAGCCACAATGAAAAGAGAGATTATAGTATTAATGCTTTTACTTTTTAGAATACTGTACTTCTGAGTGAACCCAAAGATTGAAATGCTAAAAATCATGTCAGGGAATTATACTATTTGTAGCAAATTTTTCTAAGGACAAGCCAATTTGGTCATCCTATACTGCTATCATGTAGAAAACAGATTGGATGGGTAAGGATCAAATTCTTTCTCCTGTTCCAGCCTCATTTATTGTAATTTTTTAAATCAACTTTACTGTGATATGACTTATACAAAATAAAATGTGTCCATTTGGAATGTATGGTTTCTGTGACTAGAATCATATGTAAGCCACCATAATTGAAAAGAAAATAAGAGTTTATAAGTGTTTTGACCACCCAAATTTTTACCTTTCCAACTTACTGTCAATCTTTTCTCTCCACTAGCCTGACATGCATCTCTAAAAAAGGAAACACCCCTGTGCCTTTTGTCTGAGTTTTCTAGAATGTCCTGTGATGGACATCTTAATGTATTTTTTCTGAAACAAGTTTGTGCTAATCAATATTTTTGAGATTCATTCACACTGTTGAGTATATTGCCAGTATACTCTCATATAATTTATTTTATTTTATAGGTGTGTTGAATATCGTTTTGTTCAAAGATTTGCCTGTGAACATTTGAGTTTTTCTGTAGTTTTGGTTATTAAAATAATGTCTCTATGGATATCTATGTAAAAGTACTTGCCTGGGTATAATTTTTATTTCTCTTTCATAAATATCTAAGAGTAGAATTTCTGGATATTATATGTTTATGTTTAATTCCATAAATACCTGCAGAAATATTTTCCAAAATGATTGTTGCATCTTGCAATCCCATCAGTAATATGAGCTGTGGTAGTATTGTGTTCCCCAAAATATTGTACACTCTAATAAACTTATCTGGGGTCAGAGAACAGAACAGCCACAATATTAAATATAGAGATTAGGCAGTGGTAGCACACGCCTTTAATCCTAGCATTCCAGAGGCAGAGATCTGCCTGGATCTCTGTGAGTTCAAGGCCACACTGGAAACAGCCAAGCATGGTGACTCACACCTTTAATCCTAGGAAGTAATGGCAGGAGGCAGAAAGGTATTTAAGGCATGAGGACAAGGAACTATAGCCTGGTTAAGCTTTCAGGCTTTCGAGTAGCAGTTCAGCTGAGATTCATTCTGAATGAGGACTCAGAGGCATCCAGTCTGAGGAAACAGGATCAGCTGAGGAATTGGCGAGGTGAGGTAGCTGTGGCTTGTTCTGCTTCTCTGATCATCCAGCATTCACCCCAACACTCAACTCCAGATTTGTTTTTATTAATAAGACCTTTTAAGATTCATGCTACAATTGAGCCCTCTTTAATGGCTCTACACCCTCATTTGTAATCTCTCTGGTGTGTGTGTGTGTGTGTGTGTGTGTGTGTGTGTGTGTGTGTAGGTCAGAGTAAAATTTTTAGTATGTTAATTTTCTCCATCTACTTTAGGTTCCAGGTTTGAACTCAGGTAAACACCTACTCTGAACTCATCTCACTGGGCCTGAATTTGTACTTCTTTATAGACTAATGTTGCTGAGCAACCTTTTATTTAGTTTCTTTCCATCCATGTTGCCATCCATGTATCTTTATGATAAATGTTTGTTAAACATGTTATCTCCCTCCCCATTCTCCCACTCTGCTCCTGATCCAGCTGGGACCTCCCACTCCCCTAAGCTCTCTTTCCCCCAACCCTTGCCCTCCATTACCCCCACCCCACCCCCACACACAGTTTGCTCATGTAGATCTTATCCATTTCTCCGTCCTTGGGCGATCCCTGTGTATTTCTTAGGGTCCTCTTTACTAGGTAGCCTCCCTGAATTGTGTGTTGCAGGATGAATGAAGACTCCAGGGGAATAGGAAGAAGCAGAGTGCTAGAGAAGTCCCCAGAAATCCACAAAGATACCTCCAGTGTAGACTACTGGCAATGGTCAAGAGAGTGCCTGAGCTGACCTACTCTGGTGATTGGATGGCCGAACACCTTGGCCGTCATGATAGAACTCTCATCCAGTGTCTGATGGAAGCGGATGCAGAGATCCATGGCCAAGCCCCAGGTGGAGCTCCAGGAGTCCAATCGGCAAGAGAGAGGAGGGACTGTATGAGCAAGAGATATCGAGACCATGATTGGAAAAAGCGCAGGGACAAATTCCAAACTAGTGGAAACGCATGAACTGTGAACCAATGGCTGAGGAGCCCCCATGGAACTGGACCAGGCCCTCTGGATAAGTGAGACAGTTGATTAGCTTGAACTGTTTGGGAGGCCCCAGGCAGTGGAGCCAGGACCTGTCCTTGGGGCATGAGCTGGCCTTTTGGAGCCTATGCTGGGACACTTTGCTCAGCCTTGGTGTAGGGAGGAGGGGACTGGACCTGCCTCAGTTGAATCTACCAGGCTGGGCTGACTCCTCAGGGGAAACCTTGCCTTGGAGGAGGTGGGAAGGGGGGGTGGATGGGGGGGGGTGAAGGCTGCTGGGTGGAAGGAGGGAGGATGGGGGAATCCGTGGCTGATATGTGAAATTAAGTTAATTATAAATTAAAAATATTAAATTAAAAAAAACACCAAAAAATACTTGTTGGCGTTTTTATGACTAAATTATTTTAACTTTTATTTAGTTTTTAAAGCAAATTCATAATTTGATTTACATACAACTTAACTATCAAAAACCAAAATAAGCCAGATTCCAGGAGGTGACTATATAATAACTATCATGAATAATTAATGAACAATTTCCTATTTGTAAATGACAGTCATTAAAAATAACCATGATTTTACAACTCTTCCATTAATCATTGAACTACTAACCAAGTTTGTGCCTGCACCATGAAAACTGAGGGGTGAGAAGCAGATGAAAACTGCCTGGGAGCTGGGCCAAAGTGTACTGATGGGGTTGCCATAAGTGCAGTAGGCGTGGAAGGGGAGTTTGCCTAATGGCTTCCTTCGTTTCTTTAGGAGCCAATTTTTGTTGTGTTCGTTTCCTAGATTATATTTTTAATACTTTTAAATTTTTATTAAATTATAATTGCACCATTCTCCCCCTTCCCTTCCCTCCATCTAACCCTTCTTGTGTCTTCTCCCTCCAATCTCTCCCATCTCTTCCCCTTATTTCATCTTTTAGAGAAAGAAACTATCCATTAAGAAATAATAGCAGCCATACCTGGTGGCTCCCATCTGTAATTTCAGCATTTAGGATTCAGGAGCAGACAGATTGCCACAAGTTTGAGGTTAGCCTAAGCTACAGAGTATTATCCTGCCTCAAAAAAAGCAAGGGAGAAACCAAGAGAGTAAGAAAAAGAAACAATACAGTTTACATCAGCAGCCCAGCCTTCCTCTCTCTGCTTCCTACACTGTCCCTCATTCCAGCAGCTGTGCCTCTTGCCCAGCTGTTCGGTGCCTCAGGCTATAAACCAGAATAACAGGCCACTGGTTTTGTTTTCTAAGCAATATTAAAAAGCCTTCCATTCTGAGCAACTAATTTTTAAAACTCCAAATACATTATTCATCTAGAAATAAAAGAATTATAATCAATCACTAAGGCATGCATGAATCTAAAATTTACAAAGCACCTGATCAGAATAACTTAAATACAACCTTACGTTTGTTACACTTCTATGTTACAAGTCACTAAAATACTGAGGATATGATTATTTATGGATTTATAGATTTCGTTAACTTTTACACTGTAGAGGTCAGCTTGTCTGAGAGATACTAAGTGCACCGAACATCACAAAAACTAAGGCAGAAGGTAAAGTTGTCTAAATTAACTCACATAGTATTTTTAATAATAAAATATTATTCCTCTTCCTCTTCATATTGCTCATTTCCATTTTTGCTTATTAATCTCTTTTGCTGGAATCCTTTCTTTCCACAAGTAACCTAAAATTTTTCTAATTTTGTTTACATGTATCCTGCAGATAAATCAAAGAAGAATTTGCCAGAATTTGATAAGATTAAATGTCCTGTTTTGGTGTTCTGCGTGTCTCTGAGCTTTTCATTTCCAATGGTGGGGACACACAAGTGGTACATGCCATTTTTTTGCCTTCTAAAGCTCATATTTACTAGACAGCATGCAAATGGGACTCAGAATACATAGAATGAATATTCAGCCACATGTATAGTAGATACCACATTCATTTGAGCAAAGGCTTGCTGCCTGCTCAGCTCATGGTCTCTTCTCTGCCCTGAAAAGGATGACTTCAGCTCCATGATGTGACAATCTCATTTTCTTGAACTTGAATCCTCTCTGTCTCTCGCGGGCCGCCCTGATATTGTTCCTGAGTAAGAAGGGTGTAAATATAATTAGATGCCTGTAAATATGAGTAGGTCAACAGCCAGAGACAAATCTGGATACATAACCCTGGCCCAGCACTGCATGTCGGTGCAAACTGCACAGCAAATGTAACCTGTGTCACAGCTCACCTTTCCTTTGCTTGGTTCTGCTTCCTGCCGCTTTTCTTTCATAGGTGACTCCTGGTATTTTCAACCTAGTTCTGTTTCAGCATCTAGGAATCAGGGGACCCCCACCCTGGTCCGCAGTGCTGATATATAAAGATGTTTCAAAAGAGCAGGCAAGTTGACACCCCATTTCGAAGGCAAACTATGCGAGTCTTGCATTTTATGATCTACTCACTTGAAGCATAATTTTGCCTTTTATTCTATGCGCTAAATTTGCAGATTATAATCATCTAAAATCACTAAGTCCTACAATTTTAGTGTTCACTTATTGTTTAATTTACTTCAAAAGAGTTTCTCTTTCCAGATGCAGCTTCTCACATTCCCATGAGACACAGCCGCACAACAAACTATATGTTCCTTGGCTTTTAAGCTCTTTCCATCCTTTTCCACAACTATTCCTGAGCACTAGGTTCAGAAATTGTGTTGTAGTTATATCAGTTGGGAATGGTCTCCACAGTGCTGTATTTTGATTGGTTAAGTCTTGATTCTATTACTCATTTTAACTAACAGCTGTGTTTATAGCACTAAAGCAAAGTACAATTAAAAAGAAAAAAAGGAGAGTGCGTTTCTGGTAGCTGTGACATAAGCATAAATATCAAGAGATTAGTTAGTTTTCTAAACCCATACATTCCTTTCTCTTTCATGCTCCCTCTTTAGCCATAATTACTTCCCTTTTAATTTATATTTAACTTTCATAGCCCATTGTTTCTGTCTAATAGCCAATGAGGATTTTTATGAATTCCTCCCAACAAATGAGAATTATGTTACTATTTCTACATAGCTTGGATAATTGTAACAAACAAATAGTGTCAATATTTAGCAAACCAAACCATTTGTGGTAAGAATTTGCATTAGAGAATAGAAAACATGGGATGGTACATAAGAAAACTGAGGTGTTGTTATCTTTCTCCACACAGAGAAAATCATAATCTGTGTCTTCCATGTCGTGCCCCATAGCACCTTCTTGTGCATCTTCTTTCTTCCTAGTTTGCTGACATTTTTCTCAAAGTCTAAATCCTTGGTTTACATAGTTGTCTTTCTGGGTCTGGGTTAACTCACTCAGGATGATTTTTTTCTAGTTCCATCCATTTGCCTACAAATTTCATGATGCCGTTTTTTCTAACAGCTCCATTGTATAAATGTACCACATATTGTTTATCTATTCTGCTGTTGAGGGACATTTAAGTTGTTTCGTTTCTGGTTATTATGCATGAAGTCACAATGGTTAAGCAAGTGTCCTTGTGGTAGGATGGAGTGTCCTTTGAGTATATGCCCAAGAGTGGTATAGCTGGGTCTTGAGGTAGACAGATTCCCAATTTTCTGAGGAATCATCATATTGATTTCCCTAGTGGATAAACAAGTTTGCACTCCCACCAGCAATGAAGGAATGTTCTCCTTGCTCCATATCCTCATCAGTATGAGCTGTCACTTGTGTTACTGATCTTAGCCATTCTGACAGGTATAAGATGGAATCTCAAAGTCGTTTTGATTTGCATTTCCCTTATAGCTAAGGATGTTGAACATTTCTTTAAGTGTTTCTTGGCCATTTGCGAATCTTCTATTGAGAATTCTCTGTTTATATTTGTACCCAATATTTAAATTAGATTATTTGGGGTTTTTTGATACCTAGTTTATTAAGTTATTTATATATTTTGGATATTAGCCCTCTGTCAGATGTGGAAAGTTGGTGAAAGTCTTTCCCCATTCTGTAGACTGCCACTTTGTCTAATTGATGGTGTCTTTTGCCTTACAGAAGCTTTTATTTATTGAGTTATGTGGCCTCTTTTGTACAGTCTCAAGAATCAGCATTGTGTTTTCTTGTTTGTTCTCTTGGATGAATCCCTTTAGATACAAAATGAAATCCATAATCCTTGATAAATACAAGCACCCTTAACTTCCATCTTGTTTTTGGCCTTCTTCACATGATGGTAACGTTCCATTTCACCAGACGTTGCTCTTCTCCCTCAATCTGTCACTGACCTTCTGCTTCACCTGACATCACCCTTCTCCTTCAACCTGACATCTCCCTTCTCCTTCAACCTGACATCACCTTTCTCTTTCAACCTGACATTGCCCTGCTCCTTCCACCTAACATCACTATTGTCCTTCAAACCTGACACTATTCTTCTCCTTCAGCCGGACACTACCCTTCTCTGTCACCCCAGTGTTGTTCTATTTCTCATTCAGTCATTGAAGTGTACCAGTAGAGCCATGCACAACTGGAACCTATTTCATCTAACTCACAGCTTCCAGACTATTGCAATGCAAACTTGGCCTGTGTGGATATAATCTTCAGAGCCACACTCTGAATCAAGTGCTGCTGTTACCCTCACTGAGTAAATAATGAGCTGGCACTATTTAGGGAATCAGACAATATTTTGTCTCACCACTTTCTTAGATGTCTAATGTTGGACAAAATACTTAATTTGGCTCAATATCAGTGTGCTCATCAGGAAAATTGTTGGTTGATTACCAAAAGAGGCCATTTTGTGGACAAAGTCAAGGAAGGTTTTGAAATGTATCTGAGTAAATCAGGAACATTTGTTTGGGGTATAAGCAATTGGAAGACACAGGAAGAGCTGTTGTCATTCTGTATGCAAATGTGTTGAGCAGTATGAGAAGAATCAGTAATAACAAGGAAATGATCCTTATGAAAACCTCAAGTGAGCTGAGGTGACATAAGTTTGCAAAGGAAGAAGGAAAAGGTGGCAAGAGCTATGTGGTATGTCACCACACAGATTTAGTGGAGCCTGTGCAAGGCCTAAATGTAGACATCAGTATACCAGTAGAAAAAAAAATTGCCCAGTCCTACTAGAATTCCCAGATAAATTACATCAAATCTAGGTTTTATTTACAAGTTGGCAATGCAAACTTGCTACACACTTACACTACACTATTAAGCAAATGCAAATTACCAGTCTGAGTTTAGTTGAAAACTAGAGAGTTATTGATTTGACATGGTTTTGATACATACAAACTCTACTATATTTCATTTATTATTAACAAGAACAATACTTGATTCTATTGTGCTCAAGAATGCAAATACAAATCAGATATAAAAATAATAAAATGAAGACAAGAAGACATTATCAAGCATGCAATGCAATAGAACATGAGAACTGTATGGATTAATTAACAGACTAAGTAAAATTCAAGGAAATAGACTTTTTAAACAAAATTTAAACTTTCCTACAGCATGAAGGTCACTTAAATTACTATTATTTTGTTTCAAGGATTTGATACATTGCCAAGGACATGGAAATTCATTTTACTTTCAGAAGCAATGACATTCAAACATCACTTGCCACCTGGATTATATGGAATATTCTCATTCCTTTGACAAAATACCTAACGAAAACATTTTAAAGAAAGAAGGGTTCATTTCAGCTGACATTTGGAGGAGACACAGTTCATCCTGGTGGGAAAGGCATGGTGGCCGGGAAACGAAGCAGCTGGTCACACTGTGTTCAATTAAGAAGCAGAGGTGACTGAATTCTTCTGCTCCATTCCCTTTCTATGTATTCAGTCTGAATGGTACATCCCATGTTCAATTAGAGTAAGGCTTCCCTATTCAGTTATACCATTCTGAAACATCCTCATATACAACCAAGAGTGTTTTCCTGTGCTGATTCTAAGTTTAGTCACATTAATGATGGAAGTTAATCATCACAATATCAGTGATACTTGTCAGAAATTCGTCATTTTCCTAAACAAGAAAGCAGATTAGCTTTTAGAGACCATATATCAAGCAGGACATAGGAACCTTGAAGAAAATTGAGCCTCTCTCAACCACTATTAGACTGTTTTGGACAGATAATCTAAAACTGCATTGCTCCCTCCTTGAAATAGTAAGAAAATAACAATACAATTTGTGATAGTTTGAATGAGAATGTCCCCACAAGTGTTAGCATTGAATACTTTGTCCTTAATTACTGGCACTGTTTAGGTAGGCTTAGTAAGCATGGCCTTACTACAGGGAGTATGTCAGTGAGGTGGGCTTTAAACCTCACTCTCACCATTTTGAGTCCCAACTCTCTATTTCCTGCCTGTGGTTCTTGAGGTAGGCTCTCAGCTGTTTGTGTCACCATGCCTGATGCTTGAACCAGGCTTCCTCATTGTGTTGGGGATAGACTTTCATCCCTCTGGAACCATAAACCCCCCAAAAAACATTTTTTTCTATAAGTTATCTTGGTCATAGTGTTTTATCAGAGTGAGAGAACAGAGCTAATCCAATCCTCTATTACAATCGGTTTTATAGAGACATAGCACAGCTGAATAGTAGTAGGTGTTCAAATTTATTCAATTCTTCAAAGTTGTGTAAGAATACAGTGTATATATTTGGCTAATTGATAGCAATATTAATTTTTTAAACAATTATGTAAGAAAACATTTCATTGATGTTACAGAGGAATCCTTATGGTAGAGGTAGGGCAATGATACAACTTCTTTTCCACTATCCATTCCCTTTCTTGAGGAGGAAAATATTCCCTCAGATAGCAAATATCCATGTCAGAAACAAGGAGTATAGTCAAAGTAAATTAACAGACTTTGTCATGAATATTTAAAACACCCAGTATGACAACACACTTCCATTTGTGCTAATTTCTGTTATTTTTAAAGTCATCTGTGGTACTGCCTCATGGAGGATGAATCTTAAAGAACATTTTTTTATATATAGAATAATTAGATTGCAAATAAAAAATGAAGCATTCTGCCACATCAGCATTAATAAGAGAAAATCTGATTTTCAAATCATAGCAGCCAAAGTTGATTTAAAAATTAGAGTGCCATTTCCTGGTCTCTGAAAATAAGCTACTCTGTCTCCGTGGAGACAGACAGACAGACAGACAGAGAGGAATTTTCTTTCTTACCCTTCTCTTACAATGCACAATATTAATCTAAGACCAAGTTTCCAATGAGTGTACAGTAAGGGAAAGAAATCATTGCTGCATGAGAGAATTCCATTGTATACTTTCACTTGTGCCCTAATATATAATAGGTTTCTACTGCAAAGAATGAAACATAAGATCGGAGTGTGGCATTTTCATTTGGGAGCAGAGCACCAACTATCTTCTTAAATTTCCATGCCACTTAATCTAGCTCTGAGCTTGGTGAGCTTCCAATTCACCAAGGAGGGAAAGGCAACTCCACAGGGTCACATTCTCAGCAAGGTCTCTGAGGTAATGAAGTGTACTGAGTATGCTAATAAAAAAGCTAGCTATGTTAATTCCATCAGGCAGGTGCAAATATTCACTCTGAGAATCACATTTGGGCATTGCAGAAAGTGACTTTTGAATGGAAAGAGTTAATGTGAGAAGCTAAGAATTTTAGAGATTGCCCACCATTGTTTGGAGATTACTGTTGAATTAGATTTGCTGATTCTAATCCTTAATTTACTATGCTGAAAGTTGGCTTTCAAGCAGATAAGAACTCCAAGATCACTCTGACAAGGAAAACAAGTAGGTTGATTGTGGATCCTGAGCTCTCCCTCAAGTCCTCCAAATCCAGTCCCCCAGCCTCATCCCCTACTGGCCAACAGAACACCTAATGCAGTCTCTCTTACTTCTCTGCCCCAATTTCTTTTTTCTTTTTTTCCATTTTTTTTATTATTAAGAGATTTTCTATTCATTTTACATATCAACCACAGATTCCCCTCTCCTCCCTCCTCCTGCGCCCTAGCTTTCTCGGCAGCTCATCCCCCATTCCCACCTCCTCCAAGGCAAGGTCTTCCATGAGAAGTCAGCAGAGCCTGGAACATTCAGTTGAGGCAGGTCCAGGCCCCTCCTCCCTGCACCAAGGCTGAGCAAAGTATCCCAACAAAGGCACTAGGCTCCAAAAAGCTGGCTTATGCACCAGGGATCAGTCCGATCTCACTGCCGGGGGGCCCTCTAAACAGTTCAAGCTAAACAACTGACCGGCCTATCCAGAGGGCATAGTCTAGTACCACAGGGGCTCCACAGCTATTGGTTCACAGTTCATGCATTTCCAGTAGTTTGGCTAGTTGTCTCTGTACATTTTCCCATCATGATTTCTAGTGGATAACACAGATCTTCCCCTTCTAACCATCCACCCTCTACTCGTTGCTTTATCCCAGACCTGAACTCCAGCAGATATTCCCTGGAAACCTACAGGCCACTCTGACCAGGGAAGCAAGTAGGCTAATTGCAGATCTTCACTTCTCTCTCCATTCCTCCAAGTCCATTTCCACAGTCTCATCCCCAGTTCTGTAGCAGATCTAATGCTGTGACCCCTCCTCACTCTCTGCTTTCGTTCCCAGAAGACTAAACAGATCCTGGTGGAACACCTTACTTTCCTCCTTTCTGTGGATGCCTTCAGAACCCCGCCCCAGCCCAACCCCATAAACATATTTTACCTAGAACCATGAGTAGCCAAACCTACCAGGATCTGAGAAGAATTTTCTACCACACAATATACAATCACCACAATCTACTA